>JBBPDJ010000002.1:3555829-3594622 GCA_037974625.1 Cucumis cinereus | reverse complement strand
GAATTTGAAATCTAAATTTTCACTACGAAGTTCATTTTCCATAATATTTTAAATAAATAAAAAAGTTGTTAACCTACCCTTCCTAATTTTCTTTTCGTTCATTTTCTTATAGAAATTTGATTGAAACATTCAAATATATTTTATTTCATTTTTTTAAACTCCCAATGGCTTTTTCCCTTCTTCTAGTTTTTTTCATCGTTAGAATTAGACGCTGCCTCCAATATTTATGCTTTATGTATCTTTTATTTTTTTTAATGTTATTTTATTTTATTTTACTTGTGTTATTCCTATTTTTTAGTTTTAGAAAGAAAAAAAAAACATCACCTCTCCATTTCCGTTAGGTGTCTCCTCTCCCCTTTCTTTACTCTCTAAAAAAAAAATATAAATATTTTTTCATTTTTTTTTAAAAATTGTCGTTATAAACATAACAATAAACGACTTCTAGCACCCAATAACAATAAACGACTTCTAGCACCCAATAACAATAAACGACTTCTAGCACCCAATCTAGTCATTCTATGCATAAGATTAATTAAATCCCTAGACAAATGACACACTTTCAGTGTTGACAAATGAAGTCAAACCAATGCGACTATCGTCAATAAAAATACCAACTTCAAAAGACTTAGTTTGACCCAAGATCAAGAGCACAACATTTAGACAATTTGAAACAACTACAGAACCAAGATGCATCTCTTTAGCCAATTGCAACCGATGTAAAAAAAATCAACAAGAAAGAGAGTAAAAAGAACCGTTAAACTTAAAGTAGACGTTTTCATAGAAAGATTATTTCACTTCAATATTTACCTTTTTAGTATTTTTTTTAAATGATTAATCTTTAGTGTTAATACTTACTAACTAACTTAAAATGATTTTGAAAGTATAATAAGAAGTAAATGTAATGAAACATAACTTGAGAAACATATTGTATAATTGAACAAGAAAAAAATAATAAATAATTTTTAATTAACAACCCGACAATTCTTCCTAATCTCGCCTGCATTTCCCGTGATCACATCCACCTTACTCAGCTGAATCATAGCCCTCGTAAAACTCTTCTTCCATACCCTCGGTCCAGACGCCATTCTTCTAACAATCTCCGCCGTCATCGGATCACGCGCCATATCTTGATCCGACCGGAGCAATGTTCTTCCTTCTAATAGCCTCCTATAGAACGAAGTATCCAAACTAAAGGGCGACGATGGATCGAAATTCACTAATCTTCCCTGGCCTTCCCCTAATTCCTCCGTATCGGAATTTCGCCGCGGACACTTCCTCGACAGACAATAACCGTAGGCCTTATCCATGGTAGGATCCGGAGATTCTGTTCCACTGTAATTGTAAATTCTGTTTTCGAAGAAACTGCATCGTGCTCTTCCGATCGAATGCGCTCCGATTAGGACCACCATTTCGTCCACCGTCAAACCTTTTTTGGTAAATATTTCGACCATCTTTTTGACGGGTGTATTTGGAGTCGGGAGGTTACCGGATACGTCGGCAGCGCGGGATGAAAGACCGTCGCGGCGGCCGGTCGGGATCATGTAGTATGGAATACCAGAGAAGAAGGTAGCATCCCTGGTTGCGAAGGCTAATATATCTGCACAAGAAACAACTCCTGGGCACTCGTTCTCGATTCTGGCCTTGATTTCGTCGATCAATTCCGTTCCTCTCAGAGTTTTGCCGTTTGCCGGTGATGTCTTTTCTACTGGCTCCCCTGAAATTGTTGAATCTAGTAGGATTGAAGCGTCGCAACCCTGTTTTGTTTCATTTCAATAAACTTTAAATTTAATCCTAATGTTAGTTTATTGCTTTTTTTGTTTTTTAAATTTATAGCGTTAGTCCCCAAATTTAAATTAAAGCTCCACAAATTTAAAAAAAAAAAAGTCATTTTTAAATCCCTAAAATTAAATAAATTTTAAATTAACACATTTGTAAACACAAACAAGTTTAAATATCAACCACAAAAAATATATTGTATCAAAATTCTAACCTATCTTTTAATTTTCTGTAATTTTTGTTTGATGAATAGGTGTGGAGTATATAAAATAGGTGTATCACTTATGCACCTAAGTTTTGTTTGTTTAATAATTAAATTTATTTATAAAAAAAATTAGTATTAATCATCCAACTAGGCTCAATAATATATTACCATTTGAAAATTTTATTTTTCTAAAATATATATATATATATATATATATATATTATAAAAATGTTGTATTTGTGTGATAAAAAGGCGGACAAGATGATGATAGTTAAGTGACAATTCAATTTTGTGTCTAGTAATTAGACAGTAAAAAACAATGATTAAACCGAGATGACTTACACTAACAAAACAATCGTGGAAAAAAAGACGGAGGAGGGCAGCAGCAAGAGTTGGATCGCGTCTGAAGGCTGCTCTAGAAACATTGCCGGCGATTCTCTCAGCCTGAGAGCAACTATGACGATAAAATCGGGCGTGCAAATGGAGCCCCTCGTCCTCACTCGCCGAGGAATAACAAGTACTTGAGAAAATTAAAGAAGAAGAGATGAAAAAGGCGGCGAACATTACTAATTGGTGAGCCTCCATTTTGGTAGGACTTTGATGCTTTTCCGGCAAAGGCCTAATTGGCTATTGCTCCGATAGCCGGAACATGTCCCTGTGTTTAAATTATAAGAAGAGGTAGCTTTAGTTGCGTTATTTTTTTATTTTTATTTTTTAAAAAATTAGTTTTAACAATAATGGGAAGTTTTTGAGTTGTATTTTGTTCAATAATGTTCATGATTTGTTGTGTTGGGTTAGGGAGAATGACAACAAAGTCAAAGTTTCAACAGATTTGTTAAAACAGATTTTATTCACTTCTGTAATAATCTTTGCAAATATAATGAGCAAGTTCTCTTGCAAAATTCAAAGTTTACTGTTTGGAATTTGGTAATTAAAGGATAAATTCATTATAATAAACCACCTGATTACATGTTTTCCTCTTCGTTTGTTTGCGGGTTTGAGTCATCATGTGGGCTGAATGCGAATCAAAGAACAAAGAGCATTTTGTACATTTTTTTTTTTTTATAGATTGAACTATTTTATTTGACTTAGTTTTAAAATGGTAACAGATAACAATTTTAGATATAATAATTAAATGTATAACAAGATTTTAAAAAAAAATTACTAATATAACAAAGTTTATCAGTGATGGTCACCAACAGTATAATCTATCACAGATAGATTATGAGAGTTCATCGTCAATTAAAGATGTCTACATGGTGGAATGTGGATGGGTATGGCTTTTCCATTCTCATTTCCGTTACCCCATCTCATTGTACATCTCCGTGAAATTTTCTATAGGGATTGAAGCGAGAATTTTCCGTGAAAAATTTGTAAGTATCAAGCTCCCACAATTTTTTTTTCCCAGTTGATGTTTTTAAAAAGAATGATTCATTTAAATCACTACTATGAACATTTTTTATTTCAGTAGTTAAAATTTTCACCAATTTGTGATAAATATATAATTAAACGGTTTTAAATATTATGACAAAATATCCTAATTTCTAATTATATATAAATATCACAATATATTATACCTATGTTTAAACTCCCACGGTTCACATATAATATAAACTCACACAAGGATTATAAATTTAGTAAATGGTTTATATGGTGCATATGTGTAGTGTGTGTATATGTATATGTATGTATGTATGTATGTATGTATGTATATATATATATTGAGGTGGACTAAACCCTAAACCTTAAACCATTCTCTCTTTTTTTGTCTAATCAAACATACGTTAATATTTTGAATATGATCGATTGTCATATTTGCAACCGTTTCTTTTAAAAACAAAAGGTTATAGAATTATATCTTTTTTCAAACATTTTTTTAATATTTCAATTTTTTATTCTCTCTATAAATCTCTCTTTCTCGATTATTCTTCTTTCTTTTTCCAGATCCGTTCTGTATATTTCAGGATCTCTAGCAAAGACAACACTCTTTCCTATGTAATTTGTTTCTGAGGGCAGTAACGACATGCAACGTGTGTAACGGTTGGTAGCAACATACAAAGTTTTTACACTTCGACAACCAAGTTTAGTAATTTGAAATGTTTTTAAGCCTTCTTCAAATGTCACGAGTCCTCTAGATCATATACAAATAAGTTTCATAACAGTTATTTGCTAATTAAATTTTCAAGTCATGAATCAAATTGTTATTAATTGCTATGATTGTGAGATTTATTTCACTAGTGGACTCAAGTTTTCACCCTCAATTTTAAAAAACAATAATTAGAAAAACGAAGAAGAGCCGAAAAGAAGCTTAGATCAATAGTAATTGATATGATGACTTTTCTTTCTTTAGATCAAATGTTTTACCCTTATTTCACCGGAGTATTTAAGAAAAAAGATGAAAGAAGAAGAATATGTTTAATTTTCACGTTCATTTATTATGAGAAGAGAATACAACATTTATTCACCTCAACAAAAATTGATGACAAGGATTGATCAGACATGTCTTGACTAGTTGCGTTATTATTAATAAAAATTTTATATATAAAAGTGGATAATTTATAAGTTTAATGTTTAAAATTTCAATTTTTTATCAAACAGGTCTTAAACTTAAAGTTAATAATTGTTTCTTTTCAAACAAGAAAAAGTTAATAAGTTGCTAAGCTTTAAAAATAATTAATCAATTTTCTAAACTTTTGATATTGTAGGAAATAAATTTATAAACATTCACTTATTAGTTTTTGTTAATATGAGATACATTAGATACAAATTAAGATTCAATGTTATGTCTATCAATTTTGTTAATATATAAAAGCATAAGGTTGAAAGGACTTATTCTGTATTTTATGCATTGAAAATTTTAAAGATTGATTAAAATTTTGAATAAAACAAAATGAGAGTATAAAAAGATTTAAAAATGCAATCTTAAAAAGACAGTATTTATTAATTATTTTTGAATTATATTCACTTTAACAACCACACATCGTAATTTAAATCGACAATAAATATAATTTCAATATGTTATGGGTAAAAAATATTGATAGTGTAGCCTTTTAATTAATATTTAGTCTAGTTCTTAATTAGTTTAATGGGTATTTAATTAAAATTAATGAGTTAATTATGCAATTTACTTGTAAGATTATAAAAGCTTAAACATATGGATGAAGATAGATTTAATATAATATCTAACACTATTGGAAGCTTGAAATATAATAAAGACTTAATAAGTGCAAATCAATATTAAATGGAAAGAAAAAAACGGAGGCTTGAACCAAGAACATCTTGTAGCAACCTGCTCTACTACCATATTAAATCACTAATTCAGGTGAAGGTAAATTTAATATAATATCTAACAAATATTTTCAATATAGAACATTGTTCTTTTAAGAGCTTTGCCTCTTTACGATGGATTTCTCTTTCTTGACCATGTATTTGACCTAATACATGACTCGACTATATCACCAACTACATATGACTTGGATCCACAAAGAAGATTATTCATATTGGTTGAATTGAATTAGAAACAGTCAAATTAATTATCCAATATTAAAACTAACTTAATCGCAAAGTGTTGGTGACCCAGCACCAGGTGAATACAAAGCTTTCTCCATTTTGCAGACCGTTGTTTGAATCCTCCCAAATATTACAAATTCACGATTGATATTAGCTTTCGGTATCAACACAATAAATTATGATTATTTATCATGTATCCATGGTGATGGATAGTTTCCAAGTGGCAGACCCTGATCTTGAATCAAACAGCAAGAAAAGGAAGAACGAGAATTTGCCACGTGGAGCTTATATATATATATATATATATGTATGTATATATATCATGGCATCAGCCGGCTTATGTTTAGGATGTTATTTATTAAAATGATAGATGAGGAGGACAGGAGGAACAAGCACAACACACCACCACTTTGCTATTGGCTTCTTCTTTGGCTTCTTATTATCCCCTCTCTTCTCTCTCCTTATGTTTCTGTTTCATTTATATTTTATCAATGTTCTTAATTTTAATTTCCTTACCAATTTGTCTGTATTTATTTGTATCACCATAGTTCTAACTCCTCTTAATTTAATATTATGTTATTTATTTATATAATTAATTACTTCAAATTTCAAGTCAGCCGTTAGAATCAATGGCTCTAGCTGTTTGTTGTTATATCGAAATACATCAAAATAAAAAAACAATTAAAAAAAAAAGATATTTATTAAAAATGCTAAATAACAAACACAGAGCATACAATGAGCATCAAATTAACCTCCTCTGTTCTCTATCTTCATCACAAGAAGAACTCCTAAAACCATGGCTTCAAACGCCGTCGTTTCGCCCTCCATCTTTCTAATATTTTTCATTTGTTCTTCAACAATATCCGACGCCGCCGCTGTTGCCGCCTCCGACACTAATCAAACTATGTATCCGATGTCATGTTCAAGAATAAAGACATGTGACGCCTCGTTTTATCACGTGAACTGTGGCTTGCAGGCCGAGAACGAAATCGCCGCTGCTTACTCCGTCAATCCGTCGCAGATTCTGTCGCTTCCGCACAAGGGAGTTGAGGATTACCTAATTACGGCGCCGTGTTCGTGCGAAGCGGCCGACGGAGTATCAGGAGCGGCGTATTTTCACGACACGTCGTTTAGAGTGGAAATCGGCGATTCCTTGAGCGACGTGTCGACTCGAAATTACAGCGGACAGGTTTGGATATTCGGTGATCCATTGATTTTTCCGGGAAATGAATTTGGAGTGAAGTTGTTGTGTGGATGCATTGAAGACGAGTCTAAAATTGTGGTGACTTATACGGTCCAGTTGCATGATACGTTATCGCAAATCGCGAGTTTGTTGTGGGCTGATGCGAATGAAATCCATAGTATGAATGCGAAATTGATTCAAGACCCTGAGTTGATTGTTCCTGGTTGGGTTTTGTTTGTGCCGATGTACAAGAATGCGTATCAAACTACCAAAGGTAATTTTAACTGATTTGGAACGGTTGAGAATCACTTAAAAAAAGTGTGTTTCGCAGTAATCACTTTTTCACTAACCAAAATCACTTTTGTAAAAAAAAAAAAAAGAATATAGTGTTTTGCAAATCGGTAATTCTAGAAAAATACGAAATCATTTAATTTTTGAAGTATTAACTTCCCAGTGATTATGAAAAATGATTAATCAAAATCACTCTCTAATTTTATATAGTTTTTGAAATACCCAAAACACCCTTCTTTTAATAAGAAAAGTTCTAAACATATAAAAATCACTTTTAAGAATTTGTTACCAAACATAAATTTGATTGTTTAGAAATTAATTTTACAAAATCAGATGTACCGAAATCTTTTACTCTAAAATGACTACTTAAACTATTACTCTTAAACATATAAATTAATTTAAATATAACAAAATTTTATAGTATAGACATCTAGTGATAGATAATAATAGTTTATTAATATCTATATTTTACTATATTTGAAATAATTCTTTATATATCATCAAAATTAATTTCGAGTGGTTGTTATATTGGAGAATGAGTTTAAATCACTACAAAAACATGCTTGTAGTGATTCAAAATCCGTTTTAATAATATCAAAATTACATTTTAAAAGTGTGAAATTAAATATTAAATTAATTTTGAATTATTAAAGATGTATTTGAATAAGATTTTGAACATAGCAAGAGGGATTTTAACCCTTTCAAAATTACTCTGAAACAAGTCAAAAAGCAGTTTTAACTAATATGACATGTTTGATGATAACCTCCTAAATTGGTTTAGTCGTAAATATAAGGCATGACTTTGATAAAGTGTTAGCATATCACGAGTTCAATACATGGTGATTACGTGTATCAAAATTAAATATTTGACCACTTATATGGAATTAGGGTCGACAAAGAAACATGTATGGACCATAGTTATTGCAGTACTATCAACTTTGACACTACTTTCATTGGGCTCATTGGCTATCATCTTCATAAGGAGAAAATTAAAGAAGTCCCACCGTAACAACGAGCTCGAAAATTCAAAACATCACTCCAAGAGTTCTAGTATGTTCGGAACTTCCAGCTTCCGACATCCGTTGTCCAGGGCCAAATCAGAAGCTCAACAAACATCATCAAGAAAAGGTATGATCAAACCAATTACATGTTTGAGTCCTGACGTAAAAATTGAAAAACACTAAAACTCATAAATTTTACGATTGATAAAATCTAAAATTATATTATAAATATTTTATTTTTTTTATTTACAATAAATTTTCAATTACTTAATTCCTTACTGTAAAAACATTATTTACAGAGGTTTCAGGGTTTGAATCAGAAAAAACATTGATTTTTACCATTGACGAGATCCAAGAGGCTACGGCTAACTTCGATGAATCTCGCAAGATTGGAGAGGGTGGATACGGAACTGTTTACCATGGAGTATTAAATGAACAGGTTTTTTTCATTTCTAAAATATATATGTGGCGGATCCAAAAATTTTGTGGACAGAGACTAAAAATAATATATAGATTGGAGTTTAAATTTGGATCGACCCATAAAAGATTAGGAGACAGTTTTACCACTAAACTATCTTTTAATATTAGTATTATTTTAGTTTTTTTATATATATTATAATAAAAAACATAAAATGGAGGAGGTCATGGGCCTAGGTGTATATTCATATATATTATAACATAAGAAGATCAAAGTTTATAATTGCCTCTTTAATTTGCAGGAGGTTGCAATTAAGAAAATGAAATCTAATAAATCCAAAGAGTTCTTCGCAGAATTAAAAGTCCTGTGCAGGATCCATCACATTAATGTGGTAACTTACAGACATTATTCCCTTACACTATTTATTGTTTTAATATTAATATTTTATAGATCGTGTCCTTGAATTTAATAACAACCGTTTTCAATAAAATGATCCAAAATATTTATAAATATAACAAATTGTGATATATTAATATTTGTATCTATCTTGTCATAAGCTACCGTAATCTATCGCAAATAGACTATGATATTTTATTATATTTGTAAATGTTTTTAGCAATTTTGTCATTTAAAATAATTTACAGTAAACATAAAAGCTTTTGAAGAAAGCATAACCAATTTTCCAGGTAGGTTTGTTTGGATTTTTTTTTTTAAATTAACTAAACGGAATTTTTTAAAAACACCTATAAAAAACAATAATTTAATAGTGAAGTTGTCAATTATAAAGAGTCCGTTTAATTGTTGAACCATAGTTAAAGTTAAAGAGTAAATAAAACATGAAATTAATTAGGACCAAACACTCCTATTTTAGAAATACACCCAACATATTTGTAATTAATATAATCACACATTTGAATATTTATTTAAAATATTTTTTAAAAATGTTTAAACACACACAAAAAAAAAAGTTTAAACTAATTAAGGTATTCTAGAAACACCTTAATTAAATTAAAAAAATGTTTATTAGATTAATTTTGAATAAATGATATTTGATCTTTTAAGATAAATATAATTTGCAAATGTTTAAAATTAATTTGGTTTTCCAGGTGGAGCTTCTAGGATATGCTAGTGGAGATGACCATTTGTATTTGGTTTACGAGTATGTTCCGAATGGATCGCTTAGTGAACACCTACATGATCCCTTGAAAAGAGGTACTCAAATTATTTGCTCAATTTCATTTATTGGCTTGACTTAAATTTTACTGAAATTTGACTTAACGTAATTGACATGATCTTTCATCTTAGAAGTAGGAGATTCGATCATCTATTTTACCGTTGTTGTAATCCAAATAAATTACACGAAGAATTTAACTTGACTAAGTTAATTGATTCAATAAAAATGTAAAATATTGATTTTTAAGGAATCTTATGAAAAATTAACTTCGATTTCATTAGGATACCAACCGTTATCATGGCCTTCAAGAACACAAATAGCTCTAGACACAGCAAAGGGCATCGAGTATATCCACGACCATACTAAATCACGATATGTACATCGTGATATCAAGACAAGTAATATCCTTCTCGATGAAAGCCTTGAAGCAAAGGTAATATAGTTTATCTATTAAATTATTTTATGGTGTAGTTCGATGTCAATATTTTCACATTTCCATGAATTCGACATCGACATTCGAGGTGAATTCAATATTTTCGTTACATCTTAGAAAAATTTATAAACACAAAAAAGTAAATATCAAAATCTCATTGATACAAATAATATAACTAAATAAGCATCTTTCTTATTCTGAAAGTAATAAAATGTTTTACTAATTTAAATTTATTTTTATAATTGTTCTAGAAATATCCATAAATTTTTTTTTTTGTAAAACTGAAACCCTAATCTTTTCGACGACGTCGATATTTTAGACCTTGGTAGGTTGAATAAGATTCAGTCTATTGTATATAACTTAACAAAGTTTATAGGCATTGAATACACGTTTCATAGACATAAAAAAGAAAATATAATTACATTTTTAGACTTTACTCAACGAATTTCCACCCATACTAACCATGTCAATTGTATTTAGAGTCACTTTCAATTAAGTTTTTAAGCA
Source organism: Cucumis cinereus (assembly GCA_037974625.1). NCBI lineage: Eukaryota > Viridiplantae > Streptophyta > Magnoliopsida > Cucurbitales > Cucurbitaceae > Cucumis > Cucumis cinereus. The sequence continues at coordinate 3,584,124 of JBBPDJ010000002.1, read as the reverse complement.
CTTTGGAATGTAATTTTAAGTAAAAATAAAAAAATTTGAAGAACACACTTAAAAAGTCAATTCAAACAAATTGTTGATTTATCGTGCTAATCCAAACATATAATTCAACATTAAGTTGTTTTATTTTGCAGGTTGCAGATTTTGGATTGGTGAAGTTACTCAGTCGGACGAACGACGAGGAACTCGTAGCGACGCGACTAGTCGGAACTCCGGGCTACCTTCCTCCAGAGTAAGAAGAGAAATAAATTTGAAATGGTTCATTATTTTTAAAAATATGAATTTGTTACTAATTTTGTTTTCATGAATATGTGTAAAAAGATCTGTTAAAGAGCTACAGGTGACACCCAAAACGGACGTATTTGCATTTGGAGTGGTTTTGGCAGAGCTAATTACGGGAAGAAAAGCTTTGGTTCGAGAAAACCAAGAGCCAAAGAGAACCAAATCACTAATCACGCTGGTAAGTTTTCCATTTAACTATTTTATTTTTATTATTATTAGGAAAAATTACTTTTTTCTATTTTTAATTTCGGATTTTAAAATGTTGCATTTAATTGTAAATATAAAAATTAGATTCATGTATAAAGTATTAGCATATATAACAATATTTTAAAAAAATTAAAATACAACAAAATTTGTTCAATTCTATCAATAATATAAGTTGCTCACTGATAGACCACATGACAAATCCGCAGACTATTTGCAATTTGTTCGATTCTATCACTCACCAATAATAAAAAAAATTATATCAACGATAGACTTTGCTATATTTGCAATTTTTTTGAAAATGTTGTCATACACTTGTATTATCACTAAAATTATCATCCATTATAATTACCCTTGATTTTAAATTTTGAGTTTAGTTTAAATTTAATTTATATATTCAAAGTGTTAAAATATTATTCATGTGATTTAAATTTTATTTCAATTTAGTCTGTAAATTTTAATATTTATATTTGAAGGTTGATTTTTTCAATACAGTATTCAAATTTTAATCTTTTAACTTAATTATAGTTAAAAGTATAAATGTTGAGACCAACTGACCAAATTACAACAAAATTTCAAATTGAAGGGCAAAATTGTAACATTTTCAAACTATACAAATTAAATTGAAACCAAACTAAAATAAGAGTAAATGTGTAACATTTCTGGCCATCGAAAATGTATTATTCTATAATTATTATTAATATTATTTTGCATTAGGCTTAGATCAAATATATAATATTCAGTATTTAATAAAATTGGTGTATTGCAATGTTGTTTAGATTTATTCAATATTCCAAGGGGACAACTCTGAGGCTGATCTGGAAGCCGTCGTGGATGAAAATTTGCATGGAAGCTACCCGATTGAGGACGTTTATAAGGTAATTTATAAAATGTCAAACTATTTACTGGAATTGATATTGAAAAAGAAAAATAATTATAAATATTAATAGACATCTATCAACGTGTATAAATAATAGATTTGTATCACATTTTATCACTAATATAATCTCTTTTGCCAACATCTATTAATATTGACATTTTTTTATCTATCATTGATAGACATCAATAACAATATTTATCACAACTATCTAAAAACAACAAAATTTTCGATAAAAATTCTAATTACTATTTCGGAAGTGACAAACTACAAAAAAAAAAAAAAAAAAAAAACTATAATCACTTGAATTAGGAGTCATGCAATTAAGTATAAGCGTAGAAATCATGATATTCTATAAATGATTTTTCTATATTTTGTAAATAATTTGAATTATTTTTTCATATTTAAAAAACTCCTTTTGTTTTTAAACTTATTTGAGTGAGTTTTGGTTATTTGAACGGTGTAAATTGTAAAATGTGAAATGAAACTGTGAGTTGAATGGGGCATGGGCGCAGATGGGGGAGATAGCGGCGTGGTGTTTGAATGAAAATCCGGTGGGGAGACCGGAGATGCGCGAAATTGTTGCTTTGCTGTCACAGCTTGTGACCTCCGCCGTCGAATGGGAGGCCTCACTCGGTGGTAACAGCCAGGTTTTCAGTGGCCTCTTCACCGGAAGATGATTCACACGCTTCACACTCAAATTCCATATTTACCCCTTTTTTCCTCTTCTTCTTTTGTGATATTTTGTGAAACGAAGGAAGGTTTATTGTGTAATTAAATTCATTAAATTCATCTTTTGAAGGGAATAAAGTAGACTGGCTATTTGGCATTGTGGTAAATTGGGAATTTTTGTTTTCTGTGGAAATAATAATAATTTGATGGTTAATTATAGCTTTAAATTTTAATGTATATAATTTATCCTTATTCTTTATTATCTCTGGTTAAATCTCTTTTAACTTTAGTACTAAAAACTCTCTCTCAATTTTGAGAAGTTTTTAATAATTTCTTACAATTTATTTAATTCTTTTGTAAAATTAAATCCATATATTTTTCAATTTTATATTTAATAAATCATTGGCCTGTGTGACAATTTTTTAAGAATTCATGAAAATGCAAAATTAAAAGTTGGAGGTCTTGTGTGCTCAAGAATAAACAATATAAAGGGAAAGTTTAAGGTATTGTTACATAAAATTTAATTCAAATTTCATTTTATGTTTAATAAATTAATCTTTTTAAAAAAGTCTCAAATTTGTCAAATATCTATTGCACCAAATTGAAAGTCAAAAAATTTACCGAACAATCAATAGAAGAACTTTGGAATTTATTGAACACTTTTAAGTTTAAAGGACTAAATCGTCACAGATTTAAAAATTTAGGGTATTGAACTATATATATATATATATATATATATATATATATATATATATCTTTTATTGAAAATATTATATAATTGTTCAAAATAAAAAAAAAAATTAAATTGAAAACTTTATAAACTCTTTGTTACTAACCTGGGCATTAAAAAGTACATTTTGAAAGTTTGTGAACGATATATACTTATTATTTGATACACTAGGACTGAGAAGGTGTGTTTTTCTGTTTGTTGATGCAAAATCCAAACAAACGCATGGGCTTGTTCTACATCTAGTTCGATTATTAAATATATGATAATGGAGACAATCATGACCTGCATAATAAGAAAAATCTGCACGCTAGTTTATTGACACACTCTAATCTTTAAGTCAAATGGTTTGAATTTGCACGTATTGTTCACAAGAGCATATCGGTTTTTTATGACTATTTTATTTGATTTTACGAAGAGAGTTGGATGAATTTCTTTAAGACTTTTCTTGGGTTTTAGAAAACATGTAAGGTGCAAGAAACTATTAATTTTAATATTGTTGAACGTACCAATGAAAGGAGTTATTAGATTTAGTAATAAAGTAAAGTCTAGACCCAACCATGTTGGTTCCTTCAAGATATTGGAATGCTCTCATCTAGTTGCCTATTGTTTAGTGTTGTCGCCTTTGTTTCATGCACCTCAAAAACATGTTTCTCGTGATGTTGTGTTAGTTACTCTTTATGTAGAGTACTTTTACGATTGAAAACTAAATCGTCACAAATTTTAAACAGTTATGTATCAATTATTATTATAATTTATATTGTTACAAATACAAAAGTATATATATTGTTGATTTAGTATAGTAAAATAAGAATCGATCAAATTACGTATTTTATCTTTCAAATTTACGTTTATTTAGTCTATAAAATTTACTTTTCTATCTAATAAATTTGAAATCTCATAGGACATTTTAAAATTTTTAAGTAAATAAAAATACAAAATAACCTATTTGGCACTTTTTTTAAAAGGAAAAATTATAAACAAAATAAAGAAAAAGAAAAGTTAGAGAGAGAAAAATGACTTACAGTGGACCTGGTTAAAAAGCCCAATAAGCAGTGACTATTTTAGGGCCCAAAATGAAGGCCCATTATGGCCCATTTTCTTGTTGTTATTTTTGTCTATAAATACCATTTTATGAAGTCCCTACCAAAACCTCTTTATTATTATTAGAGAGGAAAATGTGCGGTGGTGCCATTATCTCTGATTTTATAGAAAAAAAGCGAACTTGTAAGCTTAACAATGAATCTCTTTGGTCCCACATCGACCCTTTCCCCGATCTCCTCGGCCTCAACTATTCCTCTGGTATGTTCTTTCATTTCTCATTTTATAATTATTTTATTTTCATTTCTTCCAAAGTTTATCGTTAATTATATATATATATTTTACGTATATTCATCTGTAAGGAAGGAACAACGATGAAGATCAAGTTGTTTATATTTATTTTTAAAAATAATACTATTTTTCAATTTTGATGCAAATACTTTTAATTATCCCTTGTAGCTCAAATGATTAAAAAGTTAATTTTTATCGAGAGAGTAAAATAATAATAATAATAATAATAATAATTTTTATAATAGAAAAATAAAAAATAGATGAATATGTTTTCAGAATTTATTCTAAAAATTTTATTGAGGACCAACAAATTATTTGAAAATAGATCATAAACTAGTATTAGAAATTAGATTTATAGAAAATATCGATTAAAATTGAACAATTAAGTAGGTAAAATTTGAATAAATTAAATGGTATTCTAAGGTAAAAAAAATATATGATTAGTTTATGGAAAGAATAAAAAAATAGGTAAGGGAATGGAAATTTCTATGGTTATGGGTATTGAAGTGTGATTGGTGACTGATTTGTAGTGAAAACTGAGAAGCCTAAGAAAAGAGACCGATCTACGGCGGCGGAGGCGGTGGAAAAGACTCGAAAAACTCGGAAGAATTTATACAGAGGAATCCGGCAACGGCCGTGGGGAAAATGGGCGGCGGAGATTCGGGACCCACGAAAGGGAGTTCGAGTTTGGCTCGGCACTTTCAACACCGCCGAGGAAGCCGCCAGAGCCTACGATGAAGCCGCCAAACGGATCCGAGGAGAAAAGGCCAAGCTCAACTTTGCTCCGGCGGCTCAGCCTCAATCTCCGGTCAAAAAGCAGTGCGTCCTCCCCGAATTGACTCGGGGTGGCTTCAACACCACCGGTTCGCCTCCGTGTGCACGTGCGGATAGTTCGTGTGACAGCGACGAGTGTTACTACGGTGAGGAATTGGCGAGTTTGAGATCGTTCTTGGGTCTGGATAGCGAGGAGCAACAACCGAGTCAACTCAGTGGAAATGGCGAGTTTGAACGAGTTGATTTGGATCTTTGGATGATGGAGGACATGTCGTTGAATGAGCAGAAATTCAGTGAGCTGGTATGAACGTTGACTGTTTTATTCGACATGTCGTTCATTGGTGTGTAATATTTTAATGTTTTTGTTTGAGTTTTGAAGTGTGTAGCTTGTAGATATTATGGAGATTGAATAAAGGCTTTACGATATGATGTGTTTTTGTAATCCTTTTGGAACGACATGTCGGTTCGTGTATCAGATCAAACTGCCTATCTCTTTTGTTTTTAATATTCACCGTTTTTCAGTTTGATTAAATAGACTATAATAACCATATTTTTGCTACGATAAATACTATTTTCTAGTCTAAATTAAATACAATACTTAGTATTTTATGTTTCTGATTTTGTTATTTTTTATTTTAGTGTTTATTATTTTTTTCACACTAAAATAGTTTACAACTCAATCACATACTATTACAATCCAAACTAAAACAATCTATACTTCAAACTCAAACTATTATAATCCAACTATAATAACCTAAAACTACAATAATCAACTACTTGCCTCAAACATTCTCTTAATTTTTAGTTGAAGAATTTGAACATCAAATCTCGAAATCGACATCAATATAATATTGATTTCTGTAACTTACAACTCAAGTGACGATATTCATAAAAGCTTGAAGGACACTAAGGCATAATAATTAAATATTTTCTAGCCTGTTCTTCAACTTGATGATAAGTTGATAACGTAATTTCAAATCTAACGATGAGATTATATTGTTAGAATAAATTCTTATAGTTTTGTTTTTAAGATTACACTTAAGATCTTATACTAATGATGATAGTTGTTATCATCTATATACCACATGGACCTCTTCGTTTCTTAATCGATATATACTTTTAAAAGTTCGAAATAGAATTAAACAATAAAGTTAAGGTACTAAACTTATAATAAACACAATAAAAATATGTTTTGTTCTCGATATATTTTGAGTTCCAATATCCTTTAGTTTTTTTCGCCTGATTTTGTGTAGTTTCAATTGTCCAATTTTTGGGAATGTATTTTTAATAAATCTTAAATTTAGTCGTTGCAGGTTAAATTTATAAGTACTCTCAAAAGTATATTATTCTCGAAATGGGTCAAAATTACAAGAACTAAGATCAAACATGTTAAAAATACAAAAGCCTTCAATTTAGGTATGGTAAAAAGGAGGAAGATGCATGAACCAAACGTGAAAAATGGTCCAACAAAAATCAAAAGTGGGACCTAAATTCAAAATGACGGTTTAAATTTAAAAAAATTCAATAAAGTCATAAAACTCAAAATTCTATCTCTTCTTCTTAGGGTGATTGATTTTAAATTCAAAATTGGTTTGACATCTTCATCATTGCCATCTTGTCCTTTCAAATTGACCTAATTAATTTTCTTCCCAAATAATTTGTCCTTTTTTGGGGCCCCATTGTGAAATATCGTGTTTTGGTTTCAAGCAAGTGATTTACTATTGTTTTCACAGCTCACAAGTCAAATATATGCTAATAATATAAGGCATTTTCTTATTAGGAAAAAGAAGAGGATTATTCAAAATTGGTAAACGTTGCAATTTTAATTGAAATTTGAAAAGTGATGCAATTTTTAGCAACAAATCATTTTTCATTTGAAAAACCGATAGAAAAGGCATTCTTTCTTACACTCGAGAGATACATGAATTAAAATCGATGAAAATGATTTCAAACTTCTTGAAGCAATTCCAATTTATTACGGTACGGAAGAGAATTTCTTCGATCTACATCTTAAACATGATGGTTAATTCCGATTGTTTAGAGTTTAGTAATTTGTTGATTTATAAAGTCTCATTATTTATTGTATAGGCTAAGAAATGGGCCGGTGAGCTAGAGGATCGAGAGCTTTGAAAGACTGTCGTAGCCATTATTCATTAACACACTATGTTGCTCGTAAAAACGAGTTTATCCAATCAACCCCTATAAAGCTACTATAATCCAAACCACCCTAGTTTTCTAAAAAAAATCCAACTAAATAACCCCACAATTTTCAAGAAAAACATTCAAAATTACAATATTATAAAAATCCATTCAAGACAAGTGGTGGATACTATTCCTCGGACGACAAGGCAAAGGAAAAATCTAATGAAATTATTTGACCTTATCCAAAGTGTTGGCCAATTCGTTCTATTAAACAAAAAAATTGCAATAAATTATAAGTGAATCTCCACCATGATTTTCCATAGCCAGTGCATAAATATAATGTGAGTAATTTCAATGAATATCCATTAAATCTATTTATGAAATTTAAACTATGTATATGAAAATTGTGCATATTTTAGCTCTTTTTAGTCCAACAATTATGGATGATAATCGAACTTCTCATTTTTAAGATTGAAGATCATGACATGACATTAAATTTTAGTTTTATAGCAAAGATATTACATCCCATATTTAAGAGTGACTATTTAGTTTTTATCATTATTTATAAAATTTTGTTTGTTTTTCTTAATTTTATTAAAGAAATGTATGAATTCTTCGTAAAATTCCAAAAAACAAGTCTTGCATGTTTTCAAAGTTAAGCTTTTGAAAGTATTGGTAAAAAATGTAAAAACAAAACAAATGAAGTATTTGTCGACGAAAGTAAGGTTTATAAGCTAAATATTCAAAAGAAAAAAAATGATTATCGAACGAGGCTTAAACTAGGTAGGACATATTACCTTCAATCAAATTGTTAATACTTGAATACATACCAACTCATATATAATATATACACACACGATCTTATAAAAAGAGTATAACGAGGATAATTCCCACAAGAACACAAAAAACACTCAATATTTTGAGTTCCTCAAAATTGAAAATTAGAATTTAGAACCCAAAAAGCTTTCAAATAAGTAGGAGATTGACAGTAAACTCCAAATCTCTATCATCATTTATGACATACAGTGTTGATAGCGATTTTAAAAGACTTAAGAGACTAGTACACAACTCTCTATAGTACAATCACACATCAATTCCAATACATGACATGAGGTCGATACATGGATGGTATTAAATTTTCAAACACATACATACTTCCTAATAGACGAGACGTAACGGGTAATTGATATTTTCGTTATTTGGTAGAAAAATCTATGAAACATGACTAATAAACGACCAAATATCACTTATATAGATATAATATAAACAAATAGTGATGATACTATAGACAAAAAGGAGATCCTCAAGTTGGCTAATGGGTAGATAAAATTGGGAAATCAACTTAAGATACAAGTTGAGTTTAATCATTGTATCAAAGATTTTGACAACCCAAACACAAAAAGACATAGCAGCAAATTATCGATGAAACTTCGAGTAATACAATAATATAAAATTTTATTTCATAAAAAAAAAAAAAAATACTTTGCATCTTTAAAATCTTTAAAAAGTTTTATGAAAATAACAGCTCAATGATTTAATTTTAGTTTTGTGATAGATCTTGATCATATTCTTCAACCAAATATTAAAATGGAAGATAACTAAAATTTAAATCAATAAATTTATGTGAATGATATTTTAAAAAAAATAAGCGTGAAACTATAATTTTTTTTTTAAAATTGTTCCATGCGAGAGTATATCTATAATTTCTTATTATTTTTAATGTAAAATTACATTATATAATCCTACGACAAATCACTAAAATAGACAAATGAAGAAACAAATGTTTCTCCCCCTTAACCCCTTTAAATAGTATAGATTTTTTAAATTGAAAAATTAAAGCAAATTAGAAGAAAGGCATTGGGTATGATAAAAAAATAAAATAGAACTGTCATATTGGTTTTAACATCCATAGTAAAGTAAAATAAACTGAAAAATAAAATAAGTACACTGCTAGTATAAAATAAACTCTACGAAATTCCAAATAAATATTTCCACAATGAATCACAAAACCCCCAAAGGAAGGAAGAAGAAAGAATTGGGAGGGAGGAAAAAAAAAAACACCACAATGAATCACAAAATATCCAAAGCTTGAGGCACTAAAAAAAACTTGTATGTAGATGAATTGTATTTAGCATATAAATTAGAGAAAGTGAGAATGATAATGCGTTCCCCGATAAAACATCAATTTATCATCTAGTCTTAAATTAAAAATTAAAACTTTAGACTATTAAGAGTGATTATCTTCTTTAGCAGCCAATAGTCCAAACAGAGAGGTCTCCACTATTTTATTAGAGAGTTAGAATCTTAAGGACCGAGACTAAAATAAAGTATTTTTAGAAGTTTCAAAACTAAAATAAAACTAGATGCTGAGTTTTCGAACCAAAATAGAATTTAACCCAATTACAGGAGGTTAAATTCATGCATTAAAAGCATATGGTCAGTTGACACCAACAAGAAATAATAATAATAATAATAATATAACAAATGCAAAATGATGAAACCAATATCTTTTTATGGAAGTCAAAACCAATGGATGGAAAAACAAGCAAAAGATTTCCGCCCACAGATCTCTCAAATATTTTTATCCAATATAAGAATCGATAAACATGAACACCAGCCACAGAGAAGTACTAAGGAATGAGATTATTATCAGATTGATAACGCACAGATTTCAATATGTAATTCCCAACCAATTTATAAAACAATGTGAATTATTTACAATATATATACATACCAATTTTCAAATTGGATGCAACAGATTTATACCCAGATTTCCATTCTAAAATATGATCATTGAGAAAGAGAATTAGTACCAATCAACAAACGGAGATTAATCTCACGGACAATTTCCCCCTTTCCGAATTCCCAATTGCTTCAGCTACAAATCTAACAACCTTCTTGAATGCAAAATGAACACAATTTGATAACGCAATCCAGCAAACCACCTCGTAAACGAAATAATACGCCGGATTTGAAGAGGAAGAAGAAGACGATGATTCATCCCAATCATTTCCTCCAAATCTATCGAAATTCCAACCTCTCCCACCACCCCCACCGCCATCTCCACCATACGGTCCGTCAAAATCGCCGCCGCCGAACCCATCGTCCTCGCGTCCCTCGGAATCATCGCTATACAATCTACGCTTCGTGCGACGCTTTCTACGGAGGAACGTCCGAGAGGCCGATCGGTAGGAAACCGATTTAACAGGGGGCGGAGCAATGGTTGCGACGGGGAAAAGTGCGGCAGATAATTGAAGAGCTCCGGCGGTGGAAGACGGTGGGATCTGGTCGGTGATTGAATCGGTGGCGGAGATACAGTAATTGGATACGAAATCGAGGCGATTGAGAAATTTTGCGAAGCCGATGCTATTGTTGGCGACCATTGAAAGGGTTCCGGCAACCAGAGAGGAATCCATTGGAATGGAAGGATTTGGACTTGGAAAAAGAATTGGGATTTCGTAGTAGGAGAGATCTAGGGATTTAAGAAATTTGGGGGAATCGAAGAAAAAATCAATGAGGAAAACGAGTTGGCGGACGAGTCACTCCACGAGTCTGGAATCCGAAAACGCCGCGTGTTCATAACGCGAGGCTTAGACCAATTCGCTCACGGCAATGGTCCGCCGTCCCAACGAAGTGGGCCGGGCCGTGGCCTTATTTGGGCCTTAAGTACTTTATTTTTGGGCTTCTTTTTGGGCTAATGCTTCAGTCCATTTATCACAAATAAATTTTTCTTCAAAAAAAAATCATGGTTGTATATGGTATGGGACCATTCCAAATATAACCTAAAGTATGAGCAAAAATGTAAGTAAATTTACAATATTTGAAGTGACTAAATATTTTAGAATTTGAAAAATTAATGGTTTAAATATTATTTTGGTTTCTATACTTTAAAATTTAGTTAGTCTTAGTCTCTATACATTCAAAATATTCATTTTGATCCTTGTACTTTCAACTTTGATTTATTTTAGTTCTTGTATTTTTAAAATGTTCATTTTAGTCATTGTATTTTCAAAAAGTGATTGTGTTTGGTCCCTTAATTTTCATTTTTAAGAGAACAAAGTTGTCGCTTATGAAAAGTACTTCAAGGACCAAAACGAATCCAATTTGAAAATATAAAGACCAAAACAAACATTTTGAAAATATAGATACCAAATTAAACCAATACTGAAAGTACATAGCCCAAAGTGAACATTTTAAAAGTATATGACTAAAATGAACCAAATTCAAAAATAAACAAAAGAGGTTAATATTTTAAATTTAAAACTCAACCAAAACATATTTATCAAATGCATATTATCTTAAAAATATATATAAAACATAATCTAGATTTCTTACCAACCAGATCTTTAGATTTTTAGCTAATTATGTTACGTACTAATACATTTGCATGGTCACTGAGCGACCGAACTGAACATGTAGGGAAAGAACTTTGGAGTTGTTTGGAAAGTGGAGGAAATTAGGTTAACCCACTCCATGTAAGGGATTCCAATTATAATATTTTATATTTCTAATTATTATGTGCTATAATTATTTAAAATATTATTATTTCAATCATATTTTATCCGTGCGATGTATATTCATGTTAAATAAAAATTATAATTTTTTTTAGTGATTATTAATTTAATCCCTAATATTTTAAATGTTTCAATTTAGTTCCTCTATAGTTTACACTACAGTTTTAATTATACTCTTGTCTCATGAAATTCGCTTGTAAATCATTATAAATATATGCAATGTCGTACTAATTGAATCGATAGTAATTTTAAAAAAGAAATTTGATCATATGCCTAAATTTTCTTTAAAAAAAATCTAATTCCACACAATAACCGAGTATAAATTAATTTATACTAATTTTTTAAAAGTTAGAGGTTGGATTCAATATTTTCGTATTATTAATAATAATAATAACAAGAAGAATAACAAGTGGTATTAATCTGGTGAGACTACAAATATAGTATAAATAAACAATGAGTTGAGTTTGACTTGGAGTCCAGATAATTCGATAATAATATAAAATAAAATGTATTTGAAATTAAAATCCGGCCTAAGGAGCGGCGTTGGGTCATGTGTTGGCGTCGTTTTTTATATGCTAACTTCCACGTGTCTGCAGGACCAAAATATATGCCATTTCAGCCCCTCAACGGACAAAAACTGCAAACTTATTTTTATTTTCTTTAAACCCTAAATTAAAATTATATCAATTTTAAATATATCAAATTACAATCTCTATTACGATTAAATTAAAAAAAAAAACTTAAAATTATATCAATTAACGTTTAAACTTTAGTACATAAATCAATTAATTTAGATTTGTTAGAAAGAATTTTCTTTAAAACATTGTCTATTTTATTAAATTGACATTTAAAAAAAAATCAAAATTATGTTTGAGAATTAATGGATGTATAATTATATAAGGTAATCGTAATAAAGAGTTTAAATTGAATTACTCGTAAAAATTTAGAAGTTAAATCGATTTAGATACTATACGTTTCACACGTATGGATCGGATGAAACCTAGAGGAAAGTGTACAAAAGTCGAGGGTGTAAATTACTACCATTACAAAATTTCATTATCTAACAAGTGGTTTAAGATCTTAGCTAATACAATTCAAAATTTATCGATATAAATTGATATTTGTCATATATTTAATTAGTATCTACTTATATTCCTTTTTAATCTTTCAATTATATAAATTTAAACTTTTCTGATATGCATATCAATTTAATTTAAACCTTAAAATTTGCTAGTAATTAAAAATATTTTTTGCTATTTTTACCAAGGTTTATTTAAAGTAACTAAATTATTTTCATCCAATAATTTATTAAAGTAGTGAAAAAATATCATAAAATTATTTGTGACGATAAAAATAGAAAATTAACCTTCATTTTGGAGTGATTAAAGATAGGATCGAAGTGATTGTAAATATAATAAAAAAAATATTTTTAAAAAATAATTAACAGTTTTAAAGTTAGAAAAAATAGAATTAAAAGTAATTGATATATGGTCAAAATTATTTATTATGGTTTTACTTTTCATAATATTTAAAATTAGGATCTTTGTAGACAAATGTTGAACAATAATCTTCTGGATGGCTTGAAGTCGTTACTCGTTAGTGAGCGGAAGGGCACACGTAGGACTTTAAGAATAAATAATGATTATGTTTATTTATATCTTAAATTATATAAAATATTCCTAAAATTTGTACCTTGTATAAAAATATTTTTAATCGTTTAAAAGTTCATCGATAGTTTTAGATGAAAACAATTAATTATAAAAGAAAGATTCATAAATATGTAAAGGAACAATGTTCTATCGATAATAAAATGATCAAAAGCTTCATAAAACTACGTTAAATTGGCTACTTATAGTTTTACAATGAAATTGCATAATTAACTAATTAACTATAATTAAACATTAACAATTTAAACACATAACAAACTAAAATTTTAAATTATTTTATAGTTATTCTCATCATTCATTTCACCTTAAAAAAAAAAACTCGTCACGAGTTGAAGATGATAAGGTGAAGCTTCCCTCATTCGGCTCTTTAAATGTGGTAGACTCCGACAGAGAAATATCGACACAAAATATTTCAAAATTTGTATGGAGTTTTTTAAATAATTTTATTATCAATAGAACATTGTTTTTATAGAGGCTTCTCTCAAATTGGGATGTACTTTTCTTTCTTAACCATGAATTTGACCTATTGATATAAAATTAATCTTGGGATATACAAATATTTTATATATTCTACCATTTGTAACCTTATTTTATTTTATAAACATTTACTATTAAAATTACATTCAAAATTCCGTTTCATAATTATTTTAAATTTATCCATTGACATTAACTTCAAATATCAAAGTGAATGTCTTGAGAAAAATCAAACCTGAATTTCGAAACACAAAGTTGAAATAAATAAGGATTTTAATTTTCTTTTTAAATATTACATCTCATATATATATATATATATTGTGTACACTGAATCAAACTACTTGCCGATAGCTGTTTCAATGTGGAGCATTAAAATATAACACACCAATCGTTTACAACGACCAAACCAAAACGAAAATTTCTTCGATCTTCATCTTCATTGTTGGATTTGACCCGAAACCCACGTTACAAACCCGCGAAATTTCTCATTTTGACGTGTTTCCTGTTGCTTGCAGTTCAGAAAAAAAGCAAAAAATCAATCTTCAACGACAAGAAATTCCGATCTCTCGATCTCTCTCTTTCTGTTTTCTGTGATTCTAGACTCTTCAATTGTGGCAGAATTCGATCAAACCAAGCTGCTGTAGTCTTGGACAGATTTGGGATGGGATCGGAGCAGTTGATGGCCGGAGGCGGCCCTAGATACGTTCAAATGCAATCGGAGCAGCCTTCGGCTTCGATGTCTTCGTTTTTTTCATTTCATCAGGATGCTCCTGAGCCTACAAGGATTTTCGATGAGTTGCCCAAGGCTACAATCATTTCTGTCTCTCGTCCCGATGCCGGTGATATCAGTCCTATGCTTCTTTCTTACACAATCGAGTGCCAATATAAGCAGGTTTTAGTTTTAGTTTTTACCTTTGAATTTGTGTTGTTTCTTAATTTATCATGCTTTGGAGATTTCATTTCTGCTGCTGAATTACTCCACGCTTTAGATGTTCTGTAATTTCAGTTGGGTCTAGGCTTGGAATATTAGATTTGTGCAATTGGTTTTTTTTTTTTTTTTTTTTTTTTTCGCTTAGAACATTGAGGAAATCGGATAAGACGATTGTAAAATTATGTGTATTGTTATCGATGAGTTGCCTCAAGTTTATCATATAGTGTACTGGTGGGATTGAAGAAGGCTTATTTTATTGTATTTAGAGCTTTATTTCGATGAGCTTTAATTCTAAAATTTGATGATCAACTTCTCAATTCTACCAAAACACTCCACCATAAGTAAGAGTTACTTAGTTGTTTGTACTCCCTGTGACGTTATAAAATAGTTTCCATCTTTATTTTGAGATTTTTTCTTTTACCTTTTCAGCTTCGAACATTTCCTGGTTTAACTCTTTCTTGTTTTCCTGTAATAGTTTAAATGGCGCATGTTGAAGAAAGCTTCCCATGTATTTTATTTGCATTTCGCATTAAAGAAACGGGCATTCATTGAGGAAATTCACGAGAAGCAAGAGCAGGTATGTGTATAATATGGTCTACGTAGTTGAATGGTTGTTTTTTTTTTTTTTTTCTTTTTCACGACAACCCATACCTTCATTAAGACAATAGGAGCCAATGAAAGTTGTTGTTTCCATTAAAAAAATGGAGCCATATGAAAACAGGGCTCCAATCAGCCTAATAAGATCTAAAGGGTAACTACAAAAATCATTACATGCTGAGGCTCTAGGGAAGATATGGAATCAAACAATTGATCAAATCAGCCCTTTCGACCTCTCAATCCCTACATAAGCTTTATTGTGTCTCAACTCCTCTAAGAACTTCATAGTATGGTTGTTACCATTATACATTTTCTTAACCATCACGGGTTGGCCTAGTGGTAAATAGAGAGATGACTTTGATAAAGGGCTAAGCGGTCGTAGGTTCAATCCATGGTGACCAACTACGTAGGATTCAATATCCTATGAGTTTCTTTGACACCATAATGTTGTACTCAGATAGGTTGTCCTATGATTTTAGTCGAGGTGCGATATGCTGGATCAGACATTGATGAATATCAAAAAAAGAAAAAAACTCATTATACGTTTTGTTCTTGGTTTGATGATGTGAATTATTTGGTGTTAATGCTTTTATGCTTTTGAAATCTTAGATAAGTTATCGTTAATACGAAGGTTTGGGGTTTTGATGTATTCTTCATTGGAACATTATATTAAAGGTTAAAGAATGGCTTCAAAATCTAGGAATAGGAGATCAAACAGCAGTACCCCAAGATGAGGATGGACCAGATGATGAGGCCGAGCCTCTGCATCACGATGAAAGTTCTAAAAATAGGTATTTTCAGCTATGCTCAAAGCAAAATTAGAAGAATTTGTTTATGAAGCCTATTCAATTATGCGTAAATGATTCATATGGTTGTGGTACTTCATTTTAGGGATGTTCCATCCAGTGCAGCCCTGCCAATTATTCGGCCTGCCTTAGGAAGGCAGCACTCTATGTCTGATAGAGCTAAGACTGCAATGCAAGGGTATCTGAATCACTTTTTGAGTAACATGGATATTGTCAACTCTCGGGAGGTATAAGCGGTGATACATTATTTTGAATACATACGATGCATATCTTATTACTGTTCTGAAACCACTGTATCGGCTCCTTTTGTATAGGACTTCTATATTATTTTTAAAGGCCATCTATTTTCTCGTATTTTCTCAATGAAAGCTTTTTTTTTTCTTTTTTTTTTTCTGTGGAACAATGTTGTAAGAGCTTTTGTGGAAGTCTTCCTCTTGTTTAGTTTAGTTGGTCGTTGTTAATATGTTTGGGTTTGTTATTGTATTCAGTTGAGTTTAGTTTCTGTTTTACTTGGGTTTGTTTTAATCCCTTCTGGTTCCTGGCTGGTAGCTTATAAATAGGCTTTATTTCCTATTCCATTCATTCAATAAAACTTCTGAAATATACTCCAGAATTCTCCAAGAAAGTAAAGCCTATTCTTTGGCATTGTGAGTTAGGCAAGCCGTGTTTGGGACTCTTTTCTCTGGACCTTTGGCTTGAGCTGTGTTTGTCACAAAGTTGTTAGAGATATGATCGAGGAGTTCCTTCTCAATCCACCGTTTGGGGATAGCGGTCGTTTTCTCTGGTGTGCTAGCATCTGTGCTATTCTGTGAGTGCATTGGGACGAGCGGAATAGTAGGGGTGTTTAGGGTCTTGAAAAGGAGTGAAGGCTTACGATTTCTTGTTTGCTTTCATGTTTTCCACTGGGCTTTGATTTCGAAGACCTTTTGTAATAATCTTATGAACATGATTTTGTATAGGGAGTCCCTTCTTGTAGGAGATTCCTCCTTTTTGTGGACTTGGTTTTTTGTATGCCCGTGTATTATTTCACTCTTTCTCAATTAATTTCTCATTAAAAAAAGAGAATTCTCCAAGAAAGTAATTTTATAAAACAAATTGTTTCATAAGTTTAAAAATGGTGACTATATACTTAAGACTACAGATTATGGTTTGCCATTGCAGTTGTGGGTACTTAGTGTAGTCTTAATAAATTTTCTTGCTATTACCTCTCTGAAAACTTGTATGGGCGTTTACTACCACATTGGTGTTCTTATCGTAGATGTTTTTTTCTCTTCGTGGTTTCTTCCTTTTTCTTGCTTTGCGAACGTGGAATCAGGCATGTGACTCAACTAACTGATCAACTGAATTTTGTTATCTTAAATGTATTTTTTAAAAATAAGTTTATTTTGAAATTGCCATACTATTGCAGAAATTATTTTAAAAATTTGTTCTCAGAATATGTACAAAATTAGGGAATTTTGAAATGCCTTGATAAATTATTTTGTAACAAGTCCTCTTTTAGGGTCTTTTTGCTCCTTCACAATCTCTCTCACATTGGTAAAAGACCTGATATACTTGTCAGTCATGAGAAACCATTTTTACCATTGATCAGTGTGATTATCTTTCACTTCTTATACTTTAGAAATTCATGAGTCATGAATGAAAATATGAATATCAATAATGTTGAAAACCACATGTCAATGCCGTCCCTTTTTTCTTCTTCCCCTTCCATGTGTTTTGGGTTGCTTTGATGGTTTTATGAAGTCGTCAAATAGTTTTGATTGCTATTGTTAGACAAATATATGCATGGCAGGTACGACCGAATTTAGAATGTTAATAAAATTAGTCAAAAGTAGGGAACTGTCAGGTGGCTGAGAATGTGTAATTTTGATTTAATTTATCTCCTACCTGAGCAAAATGAGTACTAGTAGTTTGAGATTTCTAATTTGCTTGCTTTTTTTCAATAATGAGTAGTAATTTGCTTGTTTCACTTGTTCTTTGCAAGATGTGTAATAGTACTTTGAATCTGATCAAGGGGAATGCATGGCTTGCATTGAAGTATAGTACCTTTTGGTTCTTTAAGTCTCCATTGGGGTGTTAACACTTAACCCTTTTATATTCAAGATGTCCTAGTACATGTATTTTAATGTAGAACACTTTGATGCTTGTCTTTGTTTGCAGAATCATTATTTTAGTTGTTTTAATGCATGAGTGAAGCATTTTTTTCTCATTTATGATCTCTTTTTATTATTATAATTCCTTTTAAATTTATAAACTGTAGGTTTGCAGGTTTTTGGAGGTCTCCAAGTTATCATTTTCACCAGAATACGGCCCAAAGTTGAAAGAGGATTATGTCATGGTGAAGCATCTACCTAAAATTCCAAAGCAAGATGACTCTAGGAAATGTTGTCTATGCCCATGGTTTAGTTGCTGTAATGACAATTGGCAAAAGGTAAGGGACTTTTTTTTCTTCTTTTCTTAATTAGCTTTATGATGTCTGGGTTTCCATGGTGTTTTAAGTGACCAAGTAAGTTTGGTTGGATGCAGTTGGGTCCTCTTCTTCTTATTCTCCTCCTCTCTGTGTAATTAAGTATGTCCTAGTATTAGCTATGTTATGATCTATTTCACCCATTGTTTGCTTTATACAAGACTTGTTATGTAGAGAAATCTGCGAACATTCAATATATCGTTTACACATGAAGACAAATCGGGTTGTTTTCCTGGTGGATTTAGTGTAGGCTGAGCCCCTCTCAACTTCATGCTCTTTATATAATATATATTAAGAAAACTGAAATAATACCAATATCAGTAGCTAGCCTTGTGATAAAACTGTTTTCCAGCCTTCTCTAGACCCAGATTCAAGTCTCACTCCCTCTATTTTTTTTTCCAAATTATTTTGACTGAATTATAAAGCCCTCTGTCAATAAAATTTTTGGTCAGCCACTGGTTGTGTTTTTAGAATATGGAGTTTCCTTGAGAAATGGGCAACAACAATCAGTTCAAACGCACTATTGTTTGTTCCCTCAAATGATGTCCTGAAAGTAAAACCTCTTTAAAATCTCTATATCCAGACTAAAATCCTCTCAGCTTATAATTATATGTTTATTCTGGGAGCCAGATTTTGAAGTTTGATTATATGGTTTTTGCTTAAAGTAGACGCCTAAATTTGTAGGTAGGCTGGCAGGAAATGAAATTCCTCCCTTTCCAAGAACTTGTGTAGGATGTTCTCTTCTTTTCTCCTTCAATGGAGGTTTCAATTTTAAATGCTTGTTTCTTCTTTCGAGTTCTGACTTTCTTCTATCAACATTTGGCAAACTGTAACTTTATCTTCTTGGATTTGCATCATAATTATATCATGAGTTGTGGCTCTTCTGAGTTTTGATTGTTCAATACACCATGAAAGAAACTACTGGTTATGCATATTATGCTTTTTGTTGTCGTTTACTGATGTTTGTATCATGAAAAATCTTGTAGTGTTGGACCGACTTGGCTTTTTCTTTCCTGCCGTTTGCATCTTAGCAATTGACCTCTTTGATCTCCCCACCTTCTCATCTCTTTCCATGTTGTAGTAATTTCCTGTTGGCATATGAACCTTTGTCCTTAACTGGACAATTTTGGCATATTGGTAGTGTTAGTGGGTTTTTAAAGCAACTTAGTTAATGATAAGCTTTAAATATAGAAATCTACGTTGTTGATTGGACTTTGTAGGTGTGGGCTGTACTAAAACCTGGGTTTTTGGCCTTGTTGGGAGATCCTTTTGATACTCAACCAATGGATATTATAGTTTTTGATGTGCTACCTACTTCTGATGGCAATGGAGATGGACGACTATCTTTGGCTAAGGAAATTAGGGAGCCAAATCCATTACGACATTCATTTAAGGTACTGAAATTTTGGCATCACAATTTGTTTATGGTTATAAATCTGGTTCTGGTCATTTGCCACCTATATGGTTGGAAAGATGGATTTCACTTCTTCCATCATTCATTTAGTTGTGAGACACTTTCGTTTGTGGTGGAACTCTGTGTTAATAAGAAATCATAGGTAGAGTTTAAATCTGTGATTTAAAATGTCAGGTAGTATGTGGAAATAGGAATATTAGGATAAGAGCGAAAACTGGATCCAAGGTTAAAGATTGGGTTGCTGCAATTAATGATGCTGGACTGAGGCCTCCTGAGGGCTGGTGTCATCCTCACCGTTTTGGTTCTTATGCTCCACCAAGAGGTTTGACTGAAGATGGTAGCAAGGCTCAGTGGTTCATCGACGGCCTAGCAGCTTTTGAAGCGATTGCCTTTTCCATTGAACGTGCAAAATCAGAGGTATCCACCCCCCCCTCAAATCATTCTCTTCTCACATAAGAGA
This sequence comes from Cucumis cinereus, assembly GCA_037974625.1. Lineage (NCBI taxonomy): Eukaryota > Viridiplantae > Streptophyta > Magnoliopsida > Cucurbitales > Cucurbitaceae > Cucumis > Cucumis cinereus. The sequence continues at coordinate 3,563,787 of JBBPDJ010000002.1, read as the reverse complement.
CTGAATTGGTTTTACAATCATTAGTTCTTGTGGGGTAGTATTTTTGGCTGATTGAGGAGTCTTGTGCAGATTTTCATTTGTGGTTGGTGGCTTTGCCCAGAATTGTATCTGCGGCGTCCTTTTGTTTCAAATGCTTCATCTAGGCTTGATGCTTTACTTGAAGCAAAAGCTAAGGAAGGGGTCCAGGTACCTTTTGGAATTCTTTCATAATTTTTATAATACGAGTTCATGAAAATCTTGTTAGTTATAATGTAAACTCACGAATATCTTATTCATGAATTTCATGGCCTTTTAATTATTTAATTGTATTGGGATGTTGAAAATCGAAAATAATTGCTAAAGTATAGCTATTTTTATGCAAGCTGCAGCTGAATTTTGATAGTGAAGACATTTGGGGTGGGGCAGGGATAGGGATCCTGCCCTGTCGCCATTACTACAAGTTTTTAGATTATTCAAATAATCTTGGCATAATTTAAAAACTACACAAACATGAAGTTTAAATTTAATTCCATGCCTTTAGCTAATTTTGGTACAATTTAATTTCTTTCGAAGTCTCAACCTGATGATAGTTTTTATATATTAATTCATTATCCATGTAAATGATTAAAAATAATACATTAACTATTCCACAAAGTGGGTTTAGTTTTTTTTTTTTTTTTTCAAAAAAAGACTCAATTGTTTACAGTAGAGAGAGAAAATTTTGTAATAATTATTCTATGCCTCCGATGCATTAGTATAATGAGGCATCAAAAAGTTACCTAATACATTCTAATAGAATAGCTATCCATTGATGTAGATGGTTCCAGGCACTGAATGGATAAAATTTTGAAATAACTATTCTATTCTAGTATTCTCTCTCTTAATGTTATAAAACTTGCGTACCTCATGCATTATGAATGTATTTCACTCTTTCTTTTTCCACAGTTTTGATCTGATCTCTGACGACGGGAATTTCTGCCTTTTGTATACAGATATACATTCTTCTCTACAAGGAGGTTGCCCTTGCTTTAAAAATTAACAGTGTTTATAGTAAGAGAAAACTTCTCAGCATCCATGAGAATGTGAGAGTATTGCGCTACCCGGACCATTTCTCCTGTGGCGTGTACTTATGGTATGGGTTCAGTGTCTTCTTTTTGAGGGCATAAATCTGTACGTTTTCGTGTCAAATCGGTCTAGATTTTCCAGCATCTAATATTATTGAGTGGTTAATATAGGTCCCACCATGAAAAACTTGTCATTGTTGATTATCATATTTGCTTTATTGGAGGACTGGATTTGTGCTTTGGTCGTTATGATACACCTGAACATAAAGTTGGTGATTGTCCTCCTTCAGTATGGCCTGGGAAGGACTACTATAATCCAAGGTAAGTTCTACTGTCTCTGCTGCTGAACATTTTCCCTGAATTTTTTTGGGTAATTGTTACAACTTGGATGATTCCTCATGTCATTATGATATATATTTTTTTTTATCTAAATTAATTGTGAGTCGGTAAAAGGTTAGAGGGATCACCTCGTACACCACTAAATAGTGATGATTATTTAAGAACTTTTCATGCTTTTCTATTAGATTTCTGTTTGATTCTACGTGATGATTTATGTGTAATTGTGCTAATTTCACGTATGATTGACTCAGGGAATCTGAGCCAAATTCATGGGAAGATACCATGAGAGATGAGTTGGATCGCAAGAAATATCCTCGCATGCCGTGGCATGATGTCCACTGTGCACTCTGGGGACCACCTTGTCGAGACATAGCCAGGCATTTTGTCCAACGCTGGAATTATGCTAAGGTCAGTGCTCGTTGATACTCCGTCCAGATAGGGCAAAAGTTGTTGAACCATGAAGCATTTGAAGAACGGACAACAGTAATTTGAAAGTTTTAACACTATATCCTAATGGATATATTTTCCTGCAGAGAAATAAAGCCCCAAATGAGCAGGCAATTCCATTACTTATGCCTCAGCATCATATGGTCATTCCTCATTACTTGTGGAATAGCCGAGAGTTGGAGGTTGAAAAGAAGAGTCTTGACGACCCTAGAGGAACATCAGTGCAGGATTCGTTTTCTCGAGGATCATCTTTCCATGATATTCCATTGCTTTTGCCTCAGGAGGCTGATGGACAGGATGCTGAAAATGAAGGTCCAAAATTAAATGGACTGGAGCCCATTGTCAATCCCCTTGATCAGCCAAGTAGGGTCAGCAGCGGTCTCTCTTTTTCTTTCAGGAAGATCAAAGTTGAACCCATAGGACACGATATGCCCATGAAAGGCTTTGTCGATGATCTTGACCATTTGGATTCTCATGGAAAGTTTTCTGGAGATGGGAAGACACATCATTGTGTCAAAAGTTCAGATTTTGAGTGGTGGGAAACACAAGACAGGGGAGATCATGGTGGCTTCACAGATGAATCTGGACAAGTTGGTCCACGTGCTTCATGTCGTTGCCAGGTGAGTTGCTTGAAGAAGACATTGGAAATTTTATACACGTGGATAAAAGATTTGCATAATTGTTTTGGGTTTTGGCTTTCTTCGGCGAACTTGTTCTTTTGCAGTTTCAAATGCACTCTACTGTCTTTTGATTTCTCATATTTATAGCAGTAGCTAAGCTCATGTAATTGGGATTATCTGAACTCCCCTTTTTGTTTGTATAGATGTTATTTATATTTAAAAAATCTCAACTCACCTGTATGAATATCTTAAGTGAAGCATCCTTAATTTGCTGCACCAGCAAATTATTGAAGTGCATCGATGCCTAGTAGGACGACTTAAGGCTCTTTAAAGACATATTTGCATATATACAAGCTAGTTAGTGGTCAGTGATTTGCCAGTATTTATGGTATTAGACTGTTCTGTTGCTAGTGACCGCTCCTTTCAGGTCATCAGAAGCGTCAGTCAGTGGTCTGCTGGGACAAGCCAAGACGAAGGAAGCATTCACACTGCATATTGCTCTCTTATTGAGAAAGCAGAACATTTTATCTACATTGAGGTATATGATTCTTTACCTGTAGTTTGGTTATTGCATTGATACTTTTCTTTTATTATTTTCTGTTCTTTCTCATTTTATTTATTGCCACCTTAATTTTTTAACTAAACATGATGATATTTGAAAATTTTGCTGTTGAAATTAACTGGTATTCTACACTTAATTCATGATATTGATACTTGATTTTCTTTTTTCAGAATCAATTTTTTATATCAGGCCTCTCAGATGATGTTTCAATAAGGAACCGTGTTTTAGACGCATTATATCGCCGAATAATGAGAGCCTACCGTGAAAAGAAGATTTTTAGGGTCATTATTGTCATACCACTCTTACCTGGATTTCAGGTTCTAGTTCTTGGAAATTCGTCATTCTTGTCCAATGCTGGTTTATTGTTGTAGTATATATATGCATATGTATATTTGTATTGTTTTCTTTTTTTCTATTCTGAATCTGCGGTTTGTCAGGGGGGTCTGGATGACAGTGGTGCTGCATCTGTTAGAGCTATAATGCATTGGCAGTATCGAACTATATGCCGAGGACCGAATTCAATATTGCATAATCTTTATGAGCTTCTTGGTTCAAAAGTTCATGATTATATATCATTTTATGGCCTTAGAGCTTATGGTAAACTCTTTGATGGTGGTCCTGTGGCTACAAGCCAGGTATGTATGTATTTATTTATATATTTCTTTTATGGGTTTGTTTAACATGCTTTGTGATTTTGGATGGAATGCATAGGATTTGTTTGAAATGACTTCTTAAGTGCTTACAAACTGTTTATAGGCACTTAGAACATCGTTTCAAACTGATCTGCAGCGGCATTTATCTCTGACTTTTAGCTTTTCTTGACATGCTAGCATCTTTTTATGTTCTGAATATAGGTGTATGTGCATAGTAAAATTATGATTATCGATGATTGTATTGCTTTGATTGGTTCGGCTAATATCAACGACAGAAGTTTACTCGGTGCAAGGGATTCCGAGGTACCACTTCTCTTTTAGAAAACCATGGCCCTTTCCAGTTTCTTTTCTTTCCATCAATAAAATATTTAATTACTGCTAATTCGCAATATACCTGAAAATTTTACAAATAACAACTGCTGAAAAGTTTTGAATGAGTTCAATAACTAATGAACATATTCCTCTCAGATCGCAGTTGTTATTGAAGATAACGAACTCATCAATTCATCTATGGGAGGCCAACCATGGAAAGCAGGAAAATTTTGCTGGAGTCTACGTCTCTCCCTTTGGTCTGAACATCTCGGTCTTCGTCCCGGACAGGTAAGTGGGTGGCAAATTTAAAATCTGTCTTAGGATGCGACGTTGGTTTAATTTAAATCTTTAACCATTTGTGTCTCAAGTGGCTGATTATGATGTGAATTTGTTTTCTCCAGGTCAATCAAATAGTTGATCCAGTTGCTGATTCAACCTACAAGGATACGTGGATGGCAACTGCCAAGGTGAGAAAACCTAAAATGACTAATGTGTATTTTTTTTTTCTGAGGACTAATAGCTTTCTAGAATGGAGAGAATAGAAGATCGCCCCAAAAATTTTATTTTAATTATTTCTGGAATAAAATACACCGTTCGTCCTTAGGATTTGAGTTTAGTTTCTATTTTGTTCCAAAGGTTTCAAAATGAATACTTTTGATTTCTTAGATTTGAATTTAGTTACTATTTTGGTGCTTGAGATTTTAAAAGTCTCGGAGGTGTGAATTTGATTTCTAATTGGTTTATTAGAAAGAATCAACATGTGATATTATTACGAAAATACATTCTAGGTTCTAGGTTCACCATTGAGGTGAAAAACTTAGACCTCATCGGTTAACCATTGAAATTTTGAACATTAAGTTAATTTTCATCGAATTCTTAGCCAAATTTCAATAATAAAAATAAGTTTTTTAAATTATCTTTTTTTTTTTTTTCAAAATTTGGCTTGGTTTTTTAAAACATTGGTAGAAAGTATGTAACCAAGCAAGAAATTTAGGGGTGGAAGATGTGTTTGTAGACTTAATTTTTAAAATCCAAAAACCAAGTGATTACCCAAATAGGATCTGAACAATTTTCAATATTTATTGTCTTGTGGAGTTGGCCTTGGTAGGTAGGTCAGGTGCAATCTTGGGATAGTTCATGAACATGATGTCTAGTTATACCAAAAATACAAATTGTAAATAATTTATTGGGGGAAGTTATTCCAACTACAACCAAATTGACTAGCACAAATCAATCCATGATGGCCACTAGTGCCAGATCCAAAAATTTTGCTGACGGGCCATATATAAAAAAAAATAAAAACATATTAAAGAGTGGGACTTGAACCTGGGTTTAGAAGGGGCTGGAAGATAGACTTACCACTAGAATAACTACCAGTTTTGATATCATGTCAGTTTGTAATGTATATATTATATAAAAAGCATAAAATTGAGGGGGGCTTGAGCCCCTGAGCCTGAACTAGATCTGCCCCCGATGGCCATCCACCTAGGAATTAATTTCCTAGGAGTTCCCTTAACGCCCAAATATTAGGGTCATGTGGGTTGTCTAGTGAGATTCGTCAAGGTGCACGTAAGCGGCTTAAACACTCACTAATTATTTGATAGTATGGAGTTCCATCTCAAAACCATTTGGCAATGAGAGAAGTAGCCCATCTATTTTTAAAGAAGTGTGAGCCCCCTTGGTTTTTCCAACGTGGGATTCTCAACATCTTAACACTAATATATATATATAATTGGCTAGCACAAACCACCGACGTTTTTCCATTTTCCCCTTCCTGATAAAGGATGAAATCTCAAGGTCGTTTTTACTTTTTTCTGCCTATCCGTTCACTTTTTGTGATTGGTTGATTTGACCTTTATTACTTTGCTCTTCAGTCTTCATTAACAATGGGATTAGGGAATACAGGATGAATCTCAACTATCATTCTTTTTAAAATCATTTGAAATACAGAAACGAAAAATGATAAGATAAATAAGGAATCACCAAGACTTTTAAGATTTATGAAGCAACTCGCACGGCGATCCCCTCTCGTAATAGAGGGAGGATGCTCCCCTTGGAATGATAGCAATTATTACTAAGATCTCATAGAATAAAAGATTGCATTCTTCTCCCTTGTTGGTACCTCATCCCCAAAGCATTGCATTAAATTTCTGTTTTGTTGCATTAGAGCACTGACAATAAACTCGTGCTTTTCAAACAGACAAACACAACAATATACCAAGATGTTTTTTCCTGCATACCAAACGACCTCATAAATTCCAGGTATGACTCGATTTTGATACTGAGTTGTTTTTTCCTTCTCGATATAATGGTTTTTACGTGCATTTTAAACACAGGGCTGGGCTGAGACAGAGCGTTGCGATCTGGAAAGAGCGACTCGGACACACGACGATAGATTTAGGAATTGCCCCTGAGAAGCTTGAGTTTTATAAGAATGGAGAAATTGAAAGGATTGATCCATTGGAGAGATTAAGTTCAGTGAAGGGGCATCTTGTTTCCTTCCCACTTGAATTCCTCAGCAAAGAAGATCTAAGACCTGTGTTCAATCAGAGTGAGTATTATGCATCTCTAGTTTTTCATTAAATCTTTATATATTTATATACATATATATCCCCTGTTTTTTGTTAGTTTAACTTAATTAATTTTATAGTTAAATGTTGCATTATACTTTATTTACCATTTTTTAAAGGGGAAAAAAAGAAAGAAAAATAAGAGAGAGAGAGGGGGTGGGTGGGTGAGGCTCATGATAGAAGCCTCCAAAAGAGCACCTTAACAAAAATTAGTACTTTGTAATATTCATTCAATTAATACAATACTCTTGTCCTAATTTGGGCATTTAATTTCGTTTTCATCTCCAACTCCTTTATATTTGTACTGCTCTCAAGTTTCAGGTGTGAAGTGATACAATTCATGAATTCACTTCATTTTAATTTATGTTTCTTTTGTCGTGGTTTTGTATTTGATTATCTAAGATTATTCGAGACAAGTACGGTTAGTTGAATTGTGTTTTTTTAGTTTAACAACATGCAGTGGAGATTTGAACTTCTGACTATTAATCGAGAATTCATGTTTTATATTTCATTAGAATTATGTTTACGCGGTCACAAATCTTTTTTTTAAAGATGTTTTTGGGCACTATTGGGTGAAAAATGTTTAATTTAAAAGTACTCGTTACGATAATACAAGTGCTTGCATTATTAGCTTGGAATTTTCATATTGAATGAATGGTTGGATGATGAAAATTTGAGGTCAAAGAAAAATGGCTATGATAAAAGTTGAGTTATTCCATTAGACTAACACATGTGAACACATTGTAGTTTTAAGTGAAATCTAAAGTCATCATTTTATTAATTAAACTTTAAACTTTTAATTGATATTAGGTTGTGTTTACCAATCCATAATTAAGATATGTGTAATTGTATTGAGATTCTATTGATGAATCAATTATAATAAGCTTCAATTGCAAACAGAATTGGATTTTTTTTATCATATCTGTTTAGATATTTTATAAATGTAATTTAATTATGATTAAGATTGTTTACTTTTCATTGTTTGTTATTATTGTCTTCTTACTGTTAACATTTAGGGTTAATGGATAACATATATGTAACCGTAATAGTACGATTCACAATTCTCTTACTGTAACATTAACGATAAAGATATCTTTGAGTAGTTTCACATACTTTTCATATAAAGTCATATCGATCACTTTCGGTCTTTAAACATTTGACTCACCTGTCTGTTGATTACGAATTTAATTGTGGATTTCATTTCATATTTATCGCTTTAAAGACATTTCACCATCGTGCTAGAAGACAGTCTAGGAACTTCTTCCCTTATTTATTATTATTATTTTGATACAGTTTTGTAAACTTTTAAAATTAAAATAAATTGATAAATAAATCAACTTTACATTAAAAAAAAATCCGGTCCAACTTAGTGTGGCTGTTTATGAATCTATGAGATGCACTATTGCCCCCCC
>JBBPDJ010000002.1:3499697-3555729 GCA_037974625.1 Cucumis cinereus | reverse complement strand
ATATATTAATTAATTAATTAATTATTTGAAAAAGCGTATTTATTTCTTAGTTTTTTTGCAGGTTGAATTTTGGAAAATTAGCCACTATATATTTCATTGCTAATAACATCTACACATGGTAGTAGATGACATGGAGAAAAAGTATGAACATATAACATTCATCACCCTTGAGAATTTGATAAAAATTAAAATATATAAATTTTTCTAGTTTAAAAAATTAAAATGTAAAACATTGTCCTATTATACTAGAAAGGTGACAAAAACATTAAACTGTAATAATTCTATATTATTATTCACTAAATTGTTATTAAATTGACAAAAATAAACCATCAAAATATAATTAGATATGAAAATTTTCCATAAAACTATAAGATCAAATTAGAATTTTAATTCATTTATTTTAGCTATGTCACATAGATTTTTGAATAAATTTCTAACAACTTTGTGTCACATAAATTTTTGAATAAATTTCTACCTAAATATATGAACTTTGAACTTTTATTTTTGTATGGAATAAATCTTTAAACTTTATAAAATTTGTAATAACTCTTTAATTTTTAATTTTTTACCTAACAAATTTTCATAACTGTCCAATTAACTTTTAATATAAATGAAAAAAAGTTATAAATTATTTTTAAATATAGCAAGATGTGCATCCTATTTTGATATTTTATAAATAGTTTTATCATTTAAAATAATTTCTCAAATTAAAATTCAATTTTATTAGATACAATTTTTTTAAAAAACAAAAATTTAAAAAGTAAACCCAAGTAATTCAATAATAATAATTTTCAAAGCATTTTCATATCCTTTACGCTGAATATGAATTTATTTATCAGAAAAAGGAAAAAAAAAAGACTCTTAATTCCAAAGTAGAATAACTCGGCCATTGGAAGGAACAGCTAATTGCCGCAGATCGTCTTGTAGTAAAAATGGTTGAGCGTCGGGATCCAGAGGACACAAGTTTCTGGCTCGACGATGTGTTGAATTGATTCAACTAGATCTACCGTTTTAGCCAGTTGATTCTTCTGCTGAACATCGCGAGATCTCCTTCAATTTCTTATGTTTTCCTTGATTTCGTTCAACAACCTAGCTACCTGGAGGAAGAATTGTTTCTACTAGTGATTTACGGACCGCTTTCTGATTTGATTCAATGGCGGGGGCGGCCTCCGCGCTGTTCCTATTAGACATCAAAGGGCGTGTTCTCATTTGGCGCGACTATCGTGGCGATGTTTCGGCAGTTCAGGCCGAACGCTTCTTCACCAAGCTTATTGAGAAGGAGGTTCTGGATCTTTGTTTCATTTTATCACTTCCTCATACAATCGTACTCTTGTTTGCTTTTTAGGACGAGTGAATTAGTTAAATTGATGATAAATGCGACTGAATCAGAGAAATTGGTGGTTCTCATTTCGGATTTGTTTTTTTTTTTCTTTTCATGTCATTTGGAAGCAGATTTAAATAAGGAACTGGCTAAATAAAATGATTTGAATCTCTACCTGATGGATTTTGTCAAAATCTTTTGATGTTAGGGTGATCCGCAATCTCAAGATCCAGTAGTTTACGATAATGGTATAAGCTACATGTTCATTCAGCACAATAATGTGTACCTGATGGTTGCTGCGAGACAGAATTGCAATGCTGCAAGTCTTCTTTCCTTTTTGCATCGAGTAGTTGATGTAAGTTGTATATACGATCATAGCGTTCTCCAACAAAGCATTTTGGTATACTGAACATGTTTAATTTGGATATGTAGTAATGTACACATAATCTTAGTTCCTGAAGTTACATGGTTTAGTAAGATTTCTTAAACTTTGAGGCTACTTAGAATCTTTTTTCTATCAATAATAGGAGAATAATTTTCCCCATCAGTTTACTTTTCAGCATTGATTTCGTTGGTAAATGTGAACGAATTTTCTATTTTGTTTTCTTCATAAAATATATCGATTTTAGGTAGATTTTGGGACTTCCAAGCAAATAAGTTTCATTATGAGAAAGAAAAGTAATAAACGGTAGACGTGAATCATTTGCTACAGGTCTTCAAGCATTATTTTGAAGAGTTGGAAGAAGAATCGCTTAGGGACAACTTTGTTGTGGTGGTAAGATATGCCTTTCACAGATCAAATCTTTATAAATTTCTCAATTTGTTCACCATATCATGTATTGTGACTTATGTCAGGTGGTGAATGATAATATTAATACTTATATTCTTTGTAGTACGAGTTGCTTGATGAAATCATGGATTTTGGTTATCCTCAATACACTGAGGCCAAAATTCTTAGTGAGTTTATAAAGACTGATGCTTATAGAATGGAAGTTGCTCAGAGACCACCCATGGCAGTAACAAATGCAGTTTCTTGGCGGAGTGAAGGGATAAATTACAAGAAGAATGAGGTATGTGTTCTTTGAAAGAATCAGCTGGGTTTGTTTATTTGTGATTTTTAAAGTTTAGTAGGTGATGACTTGTTCTTATTTCTCCAGGTCTTTTTGGATGTGGTGGAGAGTGTTAATATACTTGTCAACAGTAATGGGCAAATAATTAGGTCAGATGTTGTGGGCGCATTGAAGATGAGAACTTACTTAAGGTCTGTTTACAGTGCTTTGAAATTTACTTCTTGATCCAGAAAAAGCTTGTACTTTCTTCTCTTGCATATTGCACACAATATCCTCAAAAGTACTTTTTCTGGCAATCAAAAAGATAGACATGCATACATCCTGTTATTAGTTTGCTCTCTCTTTTACTTTCAATAAAAAAAAAAAAAAATGTTTCTGTCGTTTTAGCAAACTCTGAACTCGGAAACTTAACCATTCAGAATGTATGATCTGTTTAATGACTCTAAAAAGCTTAGAAGTGCTGACTTTTGAAACATGTGAATATTGTCTTAGTGGTATTGTTGAAGCCTTCATTTCTGGATGCTATAGTTGATACAGTTGTGACTTGTTGTAAATGTTTCCCTTATTTCGCATCTACAGTTTTACCATGCTTCTTTCCAATTGAAAAGTCTGTTGTAACTCATCTTTTGGTTCTCCCTCTTCTTTTGTAATTTCATAACATCAATGAAATTGTTTTTTTCCCCTTTAAGAAAAAGTATTGCTGAAACCATCATTTCTTTGCTTGCCCGTCTCTTCTTTCAGTAATTTGTCATAATATTCTTCTCATTCCATTTGTATCTCTGCCAGTTGATAAACAGAAATTCTGGTTTGGTTTTGTTTATTGTTGTAGTGGTATGCCTGAGTGTAAGCTTGGGCTTAATGATAGAGTATTATTGGAAGCACAAGGCCGAACCACAAAAGGAAAAGCTATTGATTTGGAAGACATCAAATTTCACCAGTATGTTTCAAATCACATGGTGCATTTATTTTCCTGTACTAGTGATAACTGTGATTGTGTTGGGCACATTGGCTAAAATGATACTGTATACTTCATAAGTGTTATGCCAGTTTCTATGTCATCTCTAAGTACACAAATGCTTTTTTTTGGGGGGGCTTTAGGTGCGTACGCTTGGCCCGCTTTGAAAATGATCGGACCATATCCTTCATACCTCCAGATGGAGCTTTTGATCTCATGACTTATAGGCTGAGCACCCAGGTTTGATACAATCACGTAGATGCTATTTTCTAAGTCATTTCTAAGTCACCGTTGGTTTATTCATTTTCCTTCTATCTCGTTATTTGAAGTGTTTCATCCTTTTTGTTGACAGGTAAAGCCTCTTATTTGGGTAGAAGCTCAAGTTGAGAGACATTCAAAAAGTCGTATTGAGATTATGGTGAAAGCAAGGAGCCAATTCAAGGAGCGAAGGTATTTTAAAATATCTTATAATTTATATTTTGAGGAGGATCAGTAAAAATCTTATCTTCCTAGTTTCTCTTTACTAATAAAAAGTTCATCATACAGCACTGCAACAAATGTTGAGATCGAGTTGCCTGTGCCAGCAGATGCCACCAACCCGAATGTTCGGACCTCAATGGGGTCTGCTTCTTATGCACCCGAAAATGATGCATTGTGCTGGAAAATAAGATCGTTTCCAGGTGGCAAGGTATTTAAAATTTTATTTGCTTCTCTGTCAATTATACCTTACCTCATGCATGAATAGCGATAAATTCAGGAAGCTAATTTTTTGATCTTAATCTGGAAAATTCAGGAGTATATGTTAAGGGCAGAGTTTCGCCTTCCTTCAATTACATCTGAAGAGGCAACTCCCGAGAGAAAAGCGCCAATTCGTGTAAAGTTCGAGATACCATACTTCACTGTTTCTGGAATCCAGGTAGCACTTCCATATGCTTTCTGTGTTTATTCCTGATAACTCCTCTTTCTTTCCTCTGGTTTTCCATGCAAGAAAAATTCTCAAAACATGTAGTTAGTCTAAAATCTAACTATCATTGCATGAGAGGATGGACAACGATTCTTACCCCGTATAAACTGTCTTATGAAAAGGTTAGAAATTTTTATTTTAGTAAACCAAAAGTACACAACGGGTTGAGGCACTAGAAATTATGAGGTTCCACTCATAGAAACAGAAAACCTAATTGTGGACGATTACAAAAAAATACCTTAATATGTAGGGAATTTCTATTTTAGAAAATATGTAGGGAATTTTAATGGTGCGATGCAGCATCATCAATTCTGAAAATTTTCACCTTTGGGAGTGCCTTTGGTCATTAAAAAGTATACAACGGGTTCAGGCCCTAGAAATTAGGGGGCCCCACTCATAAAACAAAAGGTCGAGTGTGGATGATTACAAGAATACCTATGATATGTAGGGAATTTCAATGCACCAGAAAACTCGGATTTGTTCACAACTAATGCCCAAAGGCACATTTCTAAAGGTGAACAAATCCAAAATGGATGGCCTCAAAATTCCCTACAATATTATAGGGATTTTATAATCATCCACAACTGGATTTTCTGTTTTTATGAGTGGGTCCCCTGATCTCTCATCTTGGATATATTCTGTTATTTATGTTATCAAATATGTCAACGTAGTTAGATCTGGTAGACTTAAATTAGTTTCAGGCTCAAATATGTGAGCAAAGATCTATTCTTTTTGTTTTCTACACCATATTGGTAGAGAATAAAGATAACAGGGTGCCTTATATAACCATTTTGGAGTTACATAAGTATAAACTTCGGAAGATGTGATATTTCTCTTTATTAGTATGAAACTAGGAGTACAGATATGTTATATTAGACGTTAATGTGCAGTACTATGATTTCGTAGGTTCGTTACCTGAAGATTATTGAGAAAAGTGGATACCAGGCTCTTCCATGGGTGAGATACATCACAATGGCTGGAGAGTATGAATTAAGGCTCATATGAAAAATTACTTACTTTGATTTATAGACATTTTCGTTTCGCAGAGTTCATATGTCGTGAATTATTCAGTTAATAATCACAGGATGAGTTAAAGATTTGTTGTTGTAGAGGATTTGGTGGGGAAAAGAGAAAAAAAATCTGTTTTTCTACTCTTCTTTTGTTTGTGAAGCATATTGCAGCTTTTGTAAGTTCATAGTAATTGAGAAGGGTTTCTTTTTCCCTTTTTTTTTTCCCCCTTTATTTTTCTTTCTTACTACACTAGGTGGTCTGGTTGAATTCTGTTTTGATCATATTGCTTTCAACTAGCTCCATTTCTATCTATTTAATTTGTTATAACCATTGCCATTTTCCTTATCGGCTTTCGTTGCATATGTTATTAACTCAAGAAAACCAAAAAAGAATATGATTGAGAAAATAAATTGAGGCTTAAGATTAACATGAATGTGAGGAGGAAGTAAACAAATTTATTGATTTTCTTTCACGATTGCACTTCACTGTTTTGGTTTGGCAGGATCAGTTGTTTCCTTCTAAATATATGTTTTCTACAACGCTCGAAAATTCCGTCGTATATCAGATCAAATTGAACTCCTGCTCGATCCCGATTAATAATGAATGATATGTGATCTGCCTCCACAATCTTGTAGTACCTAAATCCAAAATTTCACAACGTTGAAAAACATAATTAAAGATTCTATAAATAGAATTACTATGCAGTTCCAAATCCGCAGAAGTTTGATGATCTCTTTACATTATAGAAAATGCTTTTGAATTTGATCATTTGTTCTAAAATATCATTATCCTTTCAAAAGTTGCAAAGATACTTCATGGGTTGTTGACCTAGAATGGAAACTTCATCGCATTCATTTAGGTAACCTTGAAGGTTCAACTTTCATTCAGAATTTTGAAAGATTTCTATTTTGAAACATTACGAAAGTTTAAATCATGGGGGAGAAAATGCTCTAAAAAGAGTGCTAGACTAACCAGATGCCAGGTTCCCAAGACTGAGATTCGGATTCATCATGAACAAAATGGCTTGGATGTTCAATTGGGAAACGTGGGTGAGTCATAGATATAGTGTTTAATGCCCCATCATTCTCTTGCCAATCCTCATCCCTGCCCAACAAGCACAAACATACCACTAAATCACTGATTGACAAAAAAATTTCAAAGTGAAAATCAACATTAATCGAAAAGAAAGGATCGAAGGATTGTTTTCTCTCTTAAAACCACTTACAAAACTCATGTTGAGCCACACTCACCGGTAGCCTTTATATGGCGGCGGGAGCTCGGAAGGAAATCGCCACCGACTCATTTGCAATGCTCTGATAGAAAGCAGAGGGTGGATTCCAATGATGCTGTAAGGAACAGTGAGACCAAAGATTTTTCTTGGAGGCTTTGTAACATAGCTGAAATAATAAGTGCTTTTAAAGGTTTGCAAACGGCTGTTCAGTCTCATTGATCCTTGAATTGTAAGATCAGGAAGAATCCAATCTCCAGAAGCAAATGGACCTGTATTTCCCAATAGGCATTTTAACAGACCCAAAATTCCCATTTTCTTCCATGACAAGTCGAAGTGATCGAATCCAAAGTTGTAATATTTTTTCAACCAGCCAATGTCCAACCACTCATAAGCTATTACCCCAACTCGGCAAAGCTGTAGCAGACTTATTGGTTTCATGGTTTCTCCGTCTTCTGGTCTGAAAACGAAAGGAAGTCGAAATCAAAAACTTTAGGCATGGTTCGAACTCAAAAGTTTAAGTTAATAGACTAAAGGTTACTTTTGATAACCTTTTACAGGATTAAAAGTAATTCAAAGCCATTTCAAACTAGCCCTAAAACAGACATTTCAAGCAGCCACGGCACGAACGATCAACTCGAACAAAATAACTAGTAGAATTCAAGACCCTCGTATTCTTTTAAATCCGCTAGTTAACAAGAGGGTCACAAAAATATCCCTAAACTTTGTCTTCCCTTCGAAAATACCCTATTCTATAAAAAAAAAAAAAATTCCAATTCAATAGTACTTTTAACATTTCATAAATGTTTTAAAACTATCACTAAAATGAATTATTTCAAATATCAAACAAAAGTTGACACTTGAAACAGTGTGGTGGCGACCTAAACTGAACGATCCAAATTTCCGTTCTAGATCAACGTCGTATAATCAATGTCTTAATTTCATTTGGAGACTTGTATGGCAATGGTGAAAATATATTTTTCTAAACAATTAGTCTAGTCTGAGTTGAAGGGTATGTAAAATTTTAGAGAGAAACTCACTGCATTCCATCCAAGTAAGTTCTTGTGGTTCCATTGAAGGCCCCTGATATAGCCGTTATACTCAAAATCCAATTCTCCGAAGTGTTGTCGTGGCCCTTGAATGCCTGCACCCAAATCCAACAGACACAGAGCAAACATTCACATTGGCAACATAAGAAAATATGTTGAAAAAAACGTGAACAGAACAGGTTAAAATAATGTGGTGGTTTTTCTTTTTAGTAGTGACCTTGTCGGCGAGCATTTGTTGGAGGAGACGAGCAACCTGAGCTCCGGCGGAATGCCCCACGATGTGAATAGGATGATCCTCGTCCCATTCAGGATACTCCCCTGAATTTATTAATCAAATAAAAGAAAACAGAGAAAAATAGGATAAGAAAAATATTTTTTCAAACTACACATTTTGTTTGTTTTCTTATTAATTTGAGTTGGGAGCAATGGATTTGAACCTTGAATCTCATGATCTTTAATGAATATTAATGGGTTAGATGAATTAAGTTCTTGCTCCCGACACAAAATGTTGTTATATAATAGAAATTTTTTCTATGTTACACTTTTTTATATCCTTTCTGTTTGTAATTTTTCTAACATCCTTTCCATTACAAATTATTTTTTAAAAAAACATTTTAAAATATAGTAAAATAAATTAAAATACTTACAAATTTATCCTACAAATTTGAACTTTAAAACTAAATTTACGAAAGAAAAAAAAAAAACAAAAAGCACGAATCCCAATTGACCTTGTTCATACAGGCGGCCGAATTGCGAGTGACCAAAAACGCGGCTGTGCTCTTCACCATAATCGACTTTTCCACCTTTCAAATAATAGAACAATTCACGAGCCCTGCAACCCAATTTCAATTCAATTTCCATAAACTAAAAAGAAAAAAGAAAAAAAATCATAAAAACTTTAAACGAACATCGATTTGTTTTTGTTTATTAACCTGTCGTAAATGCTGGTTAAGGACCCCAAATCGGGCACAATAACCCTTTCGTCTTTGTTCTCAGCTCCAGCAAAATACGATAAGCTCCCTAATCTCTGAAATCAAATTAAATCATATAAAACAAAAAGCAAAAAGTTCAGGACAGAAATTGAAAATGATGCTCGTAAATTACAGACCCCTTTTCCAAAACCAAAAATTCCGTGGACCAAAACGATTGGAGAAAGATGCTGGTCGGAATTGCTCAACGACGACGGCGCCGCCGTTTTGGGGTCAAAATTGACCAATTTGAACTTTCGAAAGGTTATATTGAGAGAGTCCGAAACATCACCAGCTACAGCGGAGGTAAAAATATACAAAGCATAAGCCAAATGAACAACAGAACTCAAAAACAGTTCCCAAAAAAGGAAAATTACAGCTGCCCATGAAGCGATCATTTTATTACTCGATTTTCGCCGCCGCAGACGGTGGTTGTTTAGAGTTTGGCGAAGTTTTAACTTGTAAAGTAATATAGAGAAGGAAGTTAGGCGTTTGATGGGTCCGAACACGTGCTAGCGGCACGTGCTTTAAGTGTTTCATAATTCATTGCATGGGTTGCATGAATATATTTTTTCATTTCATTTTATTTTTTTTTTGTTTGGTGGATTTTTGTGTGTGTATTCAAAATGGGGAAAATTAAATGAATAAATTATATATATATATATATATATATATATATATAAAAGGAGTATTGTGGTTGTGGAAGTTAGCTAAACTAAAATAAACGCATTAGCCAGAGAGGCAAGTGTGTGTGTGTGGGCTAAATTAAAAGGCCACAAAATGACAAGATATGATTCAATGGGATTAATGCCACGTTTCTTTTAGTCTTTGATTTCTACTCCCACAAGTTTTGTTTTTGAGGACCCCACTCAAGTTCATTGGAGAAACCCCTAGAAAATTCCCAAATCCCAAACTTTATTTATATAGGTTGGAGTAATATTTGAGCTTGTATTTTACTACACGAGTCCGAGTTGTAATGTAGAGATCTGTGAACCCAACTCTTTGTTGATTCAGAGAGTTTGCAGACTCTCATTACTAAAAATACATCAATTTCATACATTATCAGTTTTTTTTTTATTGTAGTTCTCGAGACTTTGCAATTTACAAATTTCATAACTCTAATCATCGTATAAATTTTAAAAATGTCACAAAATTAATACAAACTATAAAAACTAAATTTATAATTTAACTAAAATTCAATCATTGAAGTTGGAGAATTGTGAAAAGCGATGAGATAGAGCGTGATATAATTGGATATTAGAGTTGGAAACTATTGAATTGAATATAATATATAAAAAAATATGTATTATTTTAACATATTAAGCTTAGTTTGACTTTAGATTTTGTGAGGAAGGTAAGCTAACAAACAAGAAGACCAACCAACTCTAAGGTGGTTGTAAATTCCAATTGAATATAACTTAAATAAGTTTTTGAAAATTCTTTAAACTTTACAAAATACCAAATATTTATCAAAAATCTTAAAATTTTATTCTTAATTTGTGCTTAAACTTTAAATTTTGGTTGGATTTTAGATTTTGTATTTAATAATTCTCACTTAATTTATATTTTCTAAAATTCACGGATATGTTAACTACAAAAATAAAAGTTTGAGTTTCATTTTGGTTGATGGTATCTTATTGGTTGTCATATTCAATGAATTCAGAACTCTTTGACAGATGGTAGCTCATGGGCAACAAATAAAGTCGAGTCTTATTGTTGGTGGGATGGTTTTCCTACTTGGCTTAGATTATTGGTTCGGGGTGAATTTGATCTCGCTAACAGTATAATTGTTTGGTATCTATTTTTTTTTAAAAAAAAACACAAAAATGAAAGTTAAAGATTTCATTAAGCATCAAATTTAATTTTATATCTAGTCAATTAATTTTTAGAGTTTTCAAAAATATCAAGAATTTAGACACATAACTAAAGGTTTAAACCACTATTAGATGCAAAATTTAAAATTTAAGGACCTTAGATTAGAAATGAAATAAATAACTTTTAGTGCAAAGAGATCGATTAAACACAATTCCTAAAAAATGTATTTTAATAAAAGATAAATTTTTATGTATAGCAAAAAAATATATATATATATTTGAAACTATTTTCGAAATATAACAAAATAAAAATTAAATAAATCATAAAAAATTGAATAGATTTTATTATATTTTGTAAATAATTTATATCTTTTCTATATTTAAAAATGTCCCATTCTAAAATATAATTTTCTTTTAAACAATCATTATAAACATACTCTTCGGAGTTTCAAATTTTCTCATGAATGTCCTTTTACATTAAAAATTGGGAGTGGGCAATATAACATATTCGTCCTTCAGTTTTACAAATTTGTCAAAAAAGTCATAAATTCATTGTCTCCTTAATTTATTTATTTTATTATTATAATTTGAAAAGCATTCCCTAAACAATCATTCCAGAATATTTGATACTTTGAGGAAAAGAGGTAAAAAGAATAGCAAGTGTCAAATTATTCTTATATATTCATTTGAATGTTTAAATTATTCTTTAAGCTATTTGTTATAAAAAGAGATAGAGACGCAGGTCAAAAAGTAAGCCCAGTGGGCTTATTTTGTCGGTCCAGTTTTAGTCCTTCTGTTATTGTATGATTTAGGCCCAAACCACTCGGCCCAAAGTAAAAGCCCAGTTGTCTCCCCCTCCCCCTCGCTGTTCGGAACGTTAGGGTTGTGATTAGACTCTGGATCTGTACTAAAACCATTTCTGCTCTGCCACCACAGTGAGAAGTGCCGGAAAATGGCGTTACGGCAGTTAAGTCGCACCAAGAATGTGGCGAAGAGGTCGACGAAGAAGTATCTGGAAGAAGCACTGTACGTCAGGCTCTTTAAAGATGGTGGCTCAGAGAAGAGCGTCCGGAAACAGTTGAATGGTTTCATCAAAAGTCACAAGCGAGTTTTCAAATGGGAAGTTGGAGATACACTCAAAAAGCTTCGTGATAGGAGGCTGTACAATCCTGCTCTCAAGGTTTTCCTAAACCAAACCTTTGAAATTCTGTTGTATTTTGTTGTTATGGCCATGTGTTCTACTTGTCTTACTTGTCGAAACATGTATTTGATAGGAATTCAGGTTTTAGGTTATGTTGCACGAGTCTAAATCCTTGCTGTTCAATAACTTCAACCATAGAAAAATTGAGCGCCCCATAAGCTGTCATGATCTTGAATTTTGATAGATACCTCCTGCATTTTGATGTAGTTTTGTTTTTCTCGTTCTTCTTGGTGAAAGTATATGAATACCTAATGGAGCTTAAGTTCTTAGCATTGGGATAAAGACTAATATATTTGCGGAGAAGTATTCTATGGTTGAATGGAACAGAAACAGTGGACAGAATAGTATTATAATGCTAGAAGTGATTCCATTATTTAGGATTAATTATGAACTTTGCACTCCATCATTATAACGATCATAGGTTGGCCATTGAGTTTGATAAAGAGCCAAGAGAAGATGAGTTCAATCCGGAGTAGCCACCTACCTAAGATACGAGTTTCCTTATGGTTTAGGTGTGTTGTCTAAGCTGGCTTGGACACTCACGGATATAAAAAAAACTTGGAACTTCATCATTACAATGTATACTTTTCCTTTGTGTGGTTGCTAAACGACTAATTATACATTTTCGGTATAAATATTTATTTTCTTCGATATGTTCTTTTTTTTATTATTACTATTATGTTTCTTTTTGGAGGAGGGGAACTGGAGGGTTGCCTATTTTCCTTTATTGTAACTACGCAAATAGCTTATCTTTGTTGCTTCTATTGCTTGTGTGGGATGGTTGTTCTGATAACGAAACTATGGTATAGCTTTCAGAAACTATGGCCAAAAAGGGGATGAACAAGACAGTAAGTGATCAAGCAATACATCTTGATTTAGTAGCCAAGGCTCGAGGAGTCGCTGCTGCTGAGAGTTACTTTGTTAGTCTTCCTGAATCATCAAAGAATCATCTTTGCTATGGCTCTCTTCTCAACTGTTACTGCAAGGAATTATCGACTGAAAAGGCTGAAGCTCTCTTCGAAAAGATGAAGGAACTCAATCTACCGGTGACCTCTATGCCATACAATAGCCTTATGACCCTATACACAAAGGTTGGGCAGCCGGATAAAGTTCGTGCAATCATACAGGAAATGAAGGCTGCCAATGTAACGTTTGATTCCTATACATACAATGTGTGGATGAGGGCACTTGCTGCCTTAAATGATATTTCTGGTGTGGAAAGGGTTATTGATGAGATGAAGCGGGATGGTGGAGTTGTGGGTGATTGGACAACATATAGCAATTTAGCCTCAATTTATGTTGATGCAAACATGTTCGAGAAGGCAGCTAAGGCACTGAGGGACTTGGAGAAGACAAATGCTCGCCGAGATCTCTCTGCTTTCCAGTTCCTCATTACGTTGTACGGACAAATTGGTAACCTTCCTGAAGTTTATAGAGTTTGGTGCTCATTGAGGTTGGCTTTTCAAAAAACTGCAAATATAAGCTATCTCAATATGATTCAAACACTGACGAAATTGAAAGACTTACCTGGCGCGGAGAAATGTTTCAGGGAATGGGAATCAGGGTGCTCAACTTACGATATTAGGATTGCAAATGCTCTTATAGGAGCTTATACCAAGGAGGGTTCTCTAGAGAAAGCTATGGCGCTCAAGGAACGAGCCCGAAAAAAAGGAGCTAAACCTAATGTGAAAACTTGGGAAATTTTTCTGGATTATTATCTTAAAAATGGTGACTTTAAACTGGCAGGTGATTGTGTTGCCAAAGCAGTATCTAAACGTAAAGGAGATGGTGGGAAATGGATACCTTCTCCTGAGATTATTAAATCATTCATGAGCCATTTCGAGCAAGAAAAAGATGTTGACGGAGCAGAGAGTTTTCTTGGAATCGTGAAGAAGACAGTTGACAGTTTAGAGTCCGAAGTCTTTGAATCGTTGATAAGAACATACTCTGCAGCAGGAAGGACAAGTTCCTCAATGAATCGCCGGTTGAAAATGGAGAATGTGGAGGTCAGTGAGGCTTGCAAGAAGTTACTTAACGAAATATCCATTGAATGAGCATTTGTTGTATCACATATTTTTATCGTTTGGAATTCCAAGCTCAGAGGGAAATGATTTTTTTCAGTGGTTCTTTAATTTAAATAAAATCACTTTTCCTTCTGTCCTTGTGAAATACTCACAACAGCACCACCTCATATGCAATTGTATTGAACTCCTTTCCCATTTACATCTTTTTGGTTGGTAGTTGCCAAGCTTCTGGATTCCATATACTTTTGTTTCAGTAAGTAAACTAGTAAATGGCCGCCTTATCATTCGTCATCAGAGGTGTTGTCGTTGTAGTTTTGAAATTCAGTCCGTAAGTTTTGAGTTTGATTTCTATGTACCAGTCTTGTTGGATTCAGAACTAATATGCAGCTTTCTGGTGTGCAGTTGTAAGTTGTATTAAAAGAATTGACTAAATGTCAATATGAGAGTCCCGTAACTGACATACATTTGCAACATAAATCTTCGAGGTCAGAGATTCAATCTTCGACGTATTAAAAGAAAAAAAAAATTATTTTAACACCCTAGAAAAAGATAGTTTAAAAAGTATCCAGCAGAGGTCAATTTATTGTCTTCGTTGACTTTCAAAACTATTTGTCTTGTTATATGGAATACATCTTCAAACCATTGTTTTAGAATGTTTGAATCTGTTCATGAATTTAACAACTTATTCACACCATTGGGTCAAGCAGATTTGAAGGCTTCCAATTAAATTATATTTATAAATATATATAAAAAAACAAATTCCAATATTTTAAGTCCCATCTATCAACACAAATCAATTCCACAATCTTAGTATATAAATTCACTATTTCTTTCTTCAAAATTTACAATTGTCCCTTCCTATTTCTCACATTTTAGTGAATTTCAATTCGAAGGAACCAAAAAAATGAACTAAAATAAATAAAATAAATAAAAACACACAAATTTATGGGCATCTCACATTTCTTCCAGGGCCACCATAGTAAAAATAGTTTCCCCAAACTCTATTAATTCCACCTTGAATATTGTAACAATTTGGATGATCAGCCAAAACCTTCAAATTCAATAGAGGAATTAAGCTGTTATCCCAATCCACCACCTGCAAGTTCCGAAAATATGAAGCTTTTCCGAATCCTTCGCCTGCAAAATGCCCGCTCCCCATTTGCGTCCCCGTGTGAAAACCCGATGCCCGCGAATTCACCACCTCACCGCCGAATTGTATCATGGTCGCGTGGCTTCGGAGGTGAGTGAATAGAAATGCCGGCCAGTATCCGACTAATACGCCTGACCCGAATTCTAACCACCAATTTCCATGTTTCGGATCCTAAACAAAAACCATTTTTCAAAATTTTTAAATGAACTCAGAGATTGTTTCTTGATCTTGAAGGTATAATAGAGACTGGTTACCTTCCAAACAAGAAGACTGATGTCGAATTGGCCGCCATTGTAGGAAGAAGTTGGAGAAATAGCAGCTCCAATGGCGATTCTGTTGTTGGTTTGAACGAAGCCGGAGCAGAGTAAATTGTAGCAGCCCGTTGTTTGATATGCGTCTGACTGTTAAATTCAAATGCATTCCGTTATTATTTCTTCAAGGAAAAAAAAAAAAAAAAAAAAACTCTTTTAACACTTGCCATTATTGTAAATAATTTACTAATTTTGCCATTTTTTTTATCATTTTTCTTTCAAAAACTTGTTTTTGTTTTTGCAAAATGACTTAGAATTCAAACGTTTACTTATTACTGTTTGATTTTTTGTTTTGTTTTGTTGGTGTTTTTTTAAATTACGTCTACAAGTAGTCATTCCACCTCTAAATTCCTTAATTTTTAATATGTTTTTTACTACCGTTTTAAAACCAAATTAACATTTGAAAATTTAAAAAGAAGAGTATTTAAAATAAAAAACCAAAATCAAATTGGAATCAATTTAAAATTCCAAAAAAAAAAAAAATGGTAAGAGTTCATATTAGTGTAAGAAACAAGAAAAAAATAGAATAAATTTTCAGAAACTAGAAACAAAAAATGAAATATGCACAAAATGGAGTGTTAAAAAATGTGAAAAACTATGAGTCTGGACAAATAAAAACAATTTTTCTTTTAAGAAAAAACATTCTCAAATGATCATTTTAATAAAAAAAAAAACATTGGCAGAAACTAGAAAGTATAAATAATTTTTATTTTTTTAAAAAATATGTGGGAATATATTTTTAAAACTAAAAGCTAAGAACCCAACAATCATCCAATGAAAACTAAAAAATTAGTTTTAGGCAATTGCTTTTATGATAAGTACTTACAGTCCAATAAGTGAAAAATCTTGGGTAATTGTCTCCATACAGCTCTGGGCTTACCTGTGATTATACTTAAACATGTTAATTAATGGAGCAGAGGAACTTTTTTATTTTTAATTTTTTTAATTTTTAGATATCATTAAGTTCTAATTAAAATTACATTGGTTCCAAGAAATTAATTAATTGCATTATGTAATTAATCCATTCCCCTAATTTTATGCTTCTGCTTTATTAAAAGAAAGCAAATTCTTCAATACTTAGAATGATTGAATTCATTGAGGTTGTACAATTCATTAATTATTAAAGAAAAAAAAAACAATAAAATTACTATTTAAAAATGAAATGTGCTGTAGGCAAAGGGAAACAATTGACTTCTACCATAATAATAATTAATAACTAAGAGTTTCTACCCATTATCTTAATTCTTAAGTCAACCATTTTAATTGGTTACTTTAAATTATAAATAATATTCAAGCAATTTTCAAATATTTTTTATTCAATGAAAAACAAAACTTCAAAAAATTAGTAAAAAAAATCACTATAATTAATCAATTAAGTACGAAGTCAAGTAATTTTAATTTAAGAGATAATATATTCTTTTTACATAATTAACAAATGTGAGTTTTTTTTTTCTTTTAAACAAAATTAAATTACAAGTTACTCTTTGGTGACTCTTAATCCTTAAATTTTCACTTTTAAAAAGTAATTTTTATTTATTTAAAATTTTAAAAAATAATTCTTCTACTAGATAGAAATTGAAGTTTTATCTCCAAGTGAAATTCAACCTTAAAATTTTGATTTTAAATATTGTAGATTAATGAATTTTAAAAGAAAAATTATTATAAACGATAAAACTATTTGAAATTGTTTACAAAATAGAATAAAATTTTAAATTATATGACTGATAAACGTTGAAGACTTCTATCAATATACTAATGGACAATGATAAAAATCAATCTCTGTCTATAAACAATATATATGAAATTTTGTTATATTTTGGTTTATTTTGATATATTTAGAAATATTCATTTTTTATTTGAAAAAATATAGAATAAACCTGAACCTTTATTTAACATAAATTTAAAAGTTTAGAGACGTACCGTACAAAAAAAAAGTTGAAATTTTAAAGTTGTGTAATTGACCTATAAAACTAAAATTTATAAATTTAAATACTTATCAGATACTTTTCAAATACGAGGGCTCAACGACCCGTGATGGTTGGAATTGTACGAAGATTTAAATAGAAAAGAAGAAAAATGTAGGGAGGTAAGTAATTTAATGTTGTATACAAAAAGAGATTTAATGTGTTTATGGGAAATTCTCTAAGGCAATAAAGTTGAGTGTATGTGTGGTAGCTTTCACATTGGGTATATATTTATTTGTGTGACAATAATGAGTTTGATAATGATACCAATAATAGTGAATTTCACAGTTGTCTCCATTACAACACAATCTTTCCATTTTTTTCCCCAACCCAACCATATAATTCAATTCCCAAACAAACCTATTTTTCTTATTCAATTTTTAAATTTTTTTTTTCTTTCTTTCCATTTAATCTCTAAAATTTAATTAATTATAACCATTTTTAATTAATTACTAAATACAAAAGATAAGTAAAAAGTGGAGTTTTAAATGGTAAATCTTGAATTACAGAACTAATTTAAAACAAAATTAAAAATAGAAAAATGGAAGAAATGAGAGAAGAAGAAGAAGAACGAAAATGGAAACTTACCTGCCACCCAGCTTCAATGGTGTTTAGATCGTCTCCAAAAGAACCAGAAATGACCCACATCTGTGACAGACTGAACTCATATTGATTCGTCACCCGCGGTGCCCATACATTTATGCTCCCTTTTGCTCCGTAGTACTCTTCTCCACTTACATATCCCACTGCATGCTGTCACCGTAACCAAAATCACCCGCACTGCTAATTAATTCATTATTAATTTGTTCATTCATTTATTCATCACTTACCTCATGCCCACTGCTGGATGAGTCTCTTCTAATTCTTCTTCTTACTTTCCTTCCAAATCTTTGAACAGAGCTCGCTCTCATCATGTCCTTTTCTGTTGTTCTTCTGATTGGAACACTCCCCTCCGGGCAAAATTCCCCCGACATACTCCATAATTGGAACGTTTCCGATGATTCCTCGCCGGAACTACTCCGTTCATAAGGTCTCTCCGGCAGATTCTAAAACCAATCCAATTCATTAACAATAAAGAAAAGAAGAAAACCCAGATAAATATATCAAGATTTTCTTTCAATTTGTTATTGATTTACCAATGGCTTCTGTCCTTTCAGTAATGGATGATCAAAAGCTGGCTGTTGATGAGTTATAACACAATCTATAAGATCACCATCAGGGCTCTGCACAGATTAAAATCCCATGAAAACAGAGGAAAACAGAGGAGATATTAATAAATAAATAAAAAAAAAAAAGAAGAAGAAGAAGATATGAATGAATGAATGCCTGAATTGTCTTGACGGGTGGCTTGTTGATTTTCTTGAGATGGTCTCTAACTAGGTTCAATTTGTTGAGATGATCTTGTGGGCGAAACGTGGTCGTTTTGTTAGTGGGATGGGAATGGACAGGACAAAAGGATGAAACGACAAGAAGGGAAAAAACAAGAACAGGAACAAGAAGAGAAGAAGAAGAAGAAGAAGAAGAAGAATCCATGTGTTTTTGTTTCTTTTTGTAATGTGTAACTGTAAAATTTGGGCCTTTTTATGTTGAACTCATCAAAACTGCCATTAAATTCTTAGCTTTTGGGTGAGGAGTAGCATCTTGACAAATAACCCAACAAGAAATTGACTAAGAAATATTCAGTGGGGGGTGTCTAGAGTGTCACCATTTCCAAAGCCCTTCCATTGAAATTGGCTTCTAAATTGAGCTTCAAAGGCACGGGGCTGAATAAAATAAAGCAAAAGAAGAGGGGGGGGGGGGGGGGGGAATGGAAAAAAAGGGAGAGGAGATAAGTTTATGGGGGGTTGAGATTTTCTTAAAGTATTGCCCATGTGAGTATGGTATTATATATATTCACTTGGTAGTGATGAAATCATGCCCAATTCCTCTATTTTTGAAATTAAATTAAATTATTATAAAAGATAGAGAGAAAGGGAGATGTGTGTTTCCAGTCTGCGTTACAAAGACTGAAAACTTTAGCTTTTTTGTGCAATTTTCTTTTTTTTTTTTATTGATATACGTTAAACTACAGTACAACATATGTCATTTAGAGTTAGAGAGTTTATACCATGCACTTTTGATTTTATTAAAATTCAGGAAGATCTATTACTCGATTGTTTGAAGTATATGTATTCCAACAAAATTTTACATTTACGCGTTTGAGGGTATAATTGCAGATCTAAGCAAATTTTTCCTACTATTTTAATTTTTAAGGACAGTTATGGTTTGGTTTTTGTTGACTCACATATGTATATGGATAGTTTGAGAAAGGAATAGAGAGGAAATGGAATTAAATCTTTAATTGTTTCTGGGTCTCTAAACTTGGGTCCTCTTTCTCACTGCCCTAGATGTTCCTTATGTCAGCTGTTTCAAAATATATAATTTCCCATTATTTTAGCAACTTTGTTTGGCAAATCAAAGGGACCTCACTTTTTTTCTTTTTTTTTTTAATAAATAAAATCATTTATTTCTCTAGATTTTGGATAGTAATTTTGATTTTGATTTCAATTTATTTTAAAATGTAACTAGGTTATAAAATTTGAATTTTGTTTTAATTTAACTCGTAAATTTTAGAAATGTTTGAATTTCGCCACCTTTAAGATTTGTTTAACCTGGTCTCTTCATCTCATAGTTACACTTTTTAACTTTATATTTTTCGATCAATACTCAATTTTAATTTTTAATGTTAATATTTATTGATTAATTTTAAAGGTTTAAAATATAATTAATTAATTAATTAAGTTTCATTCTTTTTTCATTACTATTAAGATTAATTTTAAAATTTCTCTTAATCATTATTTTGAGTTAATTAATAAATAAAACTAAAAGTAAAGAGGCATTTGAGGTAAAGAGTTAATTATTATAGTTATTCTAATTGATGTTACAACAGCTGTTCTAGAGGTTTAAACTATTTTAGTTTCAGAATAAAATAGTAAACACAGTCACAAATAATAAAAAGAATTAAAAATGTAAAATAGGAGAAACTGTAACAAATAGTAAACAATGAATGTTTTAAAATAGTGATGACTATAGCTAATTTAAAAGTATAAAATAATATTTACTCTAACGAATGGTTGTTATTATAGTCTTAAAGGTAGTTTTTGTCCCAAACGTTTCTATGTATTTTACCAAAAAATCAAAGTTAAAAATACAAAATTTGAAATCTAGAAAAGAAATTGAAACACAACTTAAATTTCAAAAATAAAATTGTATATTTTATATATTTATTTAGAAATGAGGTGGAATCAAATATATATTGTATATATTTATTTAGTTTTCTCCCTCTGCGAGTGGATTAGTTAAACTATGCAGAGTATAGAAGCCGAAGAAACTGCTGCAAAATTCGATGCTTAAATTAAATTTCACGGAAATGTGTGATCCAAACGGCGTCGTTATGTGAAAGGTCCAATTTTCTAAAATTGGAACACGCGCGTTTGGTCGTTTGAGCAGCGTGCCCATGCAGCCTCATGCGTGTTCGCTACGTTTTTGTTTTGAGTATCATTATATATATATATATTTTTTAATTTTGATGTTTCAAAATAATATTAATTCCATCCTCATTTATTAATTCATATCTTATAAAATAACAAGTCAATTCTTAAGTATTAATGATAAGACTTTATTTTATAGACAATAATCAATTAATGACACATCAAAAATCATATTAGAAGTTAATATAAAACAAACAAATACAACTTTTAACAATTTAAAAGGCAAACTTATCTTTTCTTTTAAGTATAATGACTTAGAATAAATAGACATAAAAGTCAATGGACGTAACAAAAGCATAGAATATAAAGATAATCCATAAGTTTGGCTCTTGAATTCTCGAAGAATGGAGCAAAATAATTGAATTTTTTTTAGTGGGGTCGAGAAAAGGAAGGGCATCTTTCAAATCTAACCCTTTAATTCGTTGATATAATTAAATAAATATAATTCAACTAAATCTAGGGAAAATATCTAAGGTAGGAATCACTTCAATTTATTTAAAATTGGTTGAGATGTAATGTGTATGTATTTATATATATATATATATATATATATATCATTAATGAGATGGAGAAAGAAGAAGAAAAAGAACCCATAGCTGGAAGAATTAAAGAAAGTTCAGTTTTGTAGATATTGTTAGGTATTATTATAATTAAAATTTATGGTAGAGAGAGAGAAAGAGAATTATATAAAAGGTAAAAATTTAAAAATATAATAAATATTTGAGACAAAGACATGAGGGGTAATGTAAATAAAATGGACAGTTCTCTCCAATTTCCCCCTTGTGTTGGACATTGAAAGCAGGGTCACTTTCGTAATCTTACCACAAAACTTGTACACGCACGTAAACCCTAAATTCAAGATGGAATGAAATCCAACATAGGAAATAAAAGAATTTCGTCTTTTTTGCTACCTATTTTTATTTTATTCTCTTTTTCGGAAAAAGAAAAAAAAAGAAAAGAAAAGAAAATTACCCTTTAATCTCCCAATATCGAAGAGTAGACGTGTTTGATTACTGAATTTAAAATATTTTCATTTGTTCCCATCCATTAAAAAAAATGGGATTTTCTATTATGAAGTGTAAATAATTTATTTTTTAATTAAAAATAGTCTAAAATGTAAAATTTGAAAAATTGAAGATGAAATGCGATTTATCTTCCAAACTTAGAAATTAAAATAATAATTTTTTTAAAAAATATAATAACTAATTATATATTTAAGAACAATTTAGTCATTTAAGTTTATTTATTCTTGGATAGAAATTAAAACCAATAGTTTTTTTTATTATTATTATTATTAATTTAGTCAAGGATACTTCCCTTGATGAGAGAATATTTATTACAAATTAAAATAATTCCCCTCGAATTAGTTTATTAGTTTGTTAGTTACTTAGCACTTAATAAATAAGGCCCTGGACCAGCCCTATAATCTACGTCCTATTGGTTCTACTTAATCATAATTAAACAAAGTCTACACAACTTTTAAAGGTAGTTGAAATTTGAGATGAAAAATTAAATATGTATGATGCGAAGTAAATGTGCTTGAGAAAGTTTTGATTTAATTATATATTTATTAAAAAATACGTGTATTCATATTTTTTATTCAAAAATATATTTATTAAAAAAACGTTATTTATGTATTTATGGTTTTGATTCAAAAATATATTTATTAAAAAAAAATACGTTATTCATGTATTTATAGTTTTGATTAAAAATATATTTATTAAAAAAATTACGTTATTCATGTATTTATAGTTTTGATTAAAAAATATATGTTTTTTTTTTCATAAAGATAAGATATGATATCCAATTTTTTTTTTTAAAAAAAAATTAAGTGTATGTTAATAATCTAATGGAACTTATTAAAGATTTGACCCCATCAAATTCTCAGCTGAAAAGAGGTATTTAATTTGGGTATTTTATTCAGAATAAAAAAGGAGGCCATGTGAATTTCTTTGATGAAAAATGTGGAATTTTCTTGAATGTAGGGCACAGGGATGAACTTAATTTGGATAATGATGAGGTTAATGAAGGATGAGAAATAAAGAAAATAAAATAATTTAATTAATTAATATTTATTAAATGGATGGCTGCAAGCTGGCTCCGGGCGGATGGATATGCCTTGAGTTTGGCCCTCTAGGGTTCTGCGGCCAATTATGGCACTTCCCTTTTTTCTTTTTAATTAATTAAGATTAACTAAACTTTTGATATATTATGCCCTATGGTTTTGAATTATAATTTCGAGAAATTTGTCAATTTTGGAAGTTAATTAACCTAGTGGATATATATTTGAATTTTGTGAGAATGTTAAATTACCAATTAGGTGTTTACAATTCGAAGAAAGTTACGATTTTATCTCAAACAATTTATAATTAGAATTTAGTGATAAATTGTAAATAATTCTGATTATCAAACCACAAATATGAGATTTTAGCAAAGGATCTGCAAAATAAATAAATAAATAAATAAAATAATATAAAATAAAAAGTCCAACCTATGAAATGTCAAAAAAGTACTAAGACGTATAATAATACTTGATATTCTTGATACATTTGATGCTTAATACATTTAACCGTCTTAATAGAGTCGATGCAATGAAAAAAGTGTGTGATACACGTTAAATATTACATTCTTAATTTGTTACGCATTACAATTTCTCTTCAGTAAATCATACTAACTAAATTTTAACTTTTAAAAAATAAGAATTAAACGTAAATTTTTTACTAGCTATAGGACTAAATTTATAATTTAATATTGTGTAAATTTTTAGGACTAAATTTATAATTTAACTAATAATTTTATTAATATATATTTGTTTTTGTTATTAGCCATCCATTTTGTAGGTAACCCCACTTCCTTTAATTTTCAATTTATTTTAAATTTAGGCATGACCGCATTCAAACTTAGACCACAATTATCCCAAAAAGTTACTTTTCCAAATTTAATAACATGGGCTAACCATAGGATAAACAGTTAAATTTTTATTTTTATTTTTAAAAACTTAGGAAAGGGTAAATTAGACGAGAAAAGGTTAAATATTTACTTTTCAACATAAAATTTACCGTGGATTATTTATGCCCCCTTCTTTTTCCTTTTTTCTCTAGACCTCTCATTTATTATGATAATCATTTAATTTTGTTTTAAAATTTTTAAAATTAAACCTATAAATACTTATTCTACCTCTATTTTTTTCATCAATGTTTTCAAATTTATATTTTTAAATTTTAGAATTTTGCTAAGAGTTTAATTCTTTTACTTAAAAAATATAAAAAATCAAATAGTTATCAAATAGGGTTACATGTTTGAATTTCCTCCGGTCACCATCCATATTGTTGAGATGATAGATTATTTGCTATTCATTTTTGATTGGTATACCTAAAAAGCCTAAAACAATTTAAATTTGCTAACGTATTACGATAAATTTAATTATGTCAATGATTTAACATTTTCACTCACTTATGAATTCGAAAATTAGTAGACGACTCTTTCAGTGAAAGTCAATATTAAGAGAAGTATAAATAATATTATAGAAGTTCAAACGCACAAAATCTGATACCATATAATAACCGTAAAACCCTAAAAACTATAATTTTTATTTTATACCCAAAAAAAGGCTCTCAATAAATAGAGTTGCTTTGGTCTTGATTGCCATACCAAAAAAATAAAAAATATTATTCAACTTTTGATTGGGAACTGAAAAAATAAATTCTATGATTAGAGAAACATTTAAAATGTAGTTTGAACATCTCGAAATGTGTTGTTTTAAGACCAAATGAAAACAAAAACAATGAGAGTGTCTCCTTAATTACAAATTACAGTCTAATTAATTAATACTTAACGGTTTACTAATGATTGTTAGGTGAAGTAAAAGTGAGTTTAAGATGCATAAGGTTAATTACCAATTAGCAATTTAATAGATGAGTTTTATAATTAAACTTAATTAATTAATTAATTTGAAAACGTGCATGGATATATATATATATATATATATATATGCGCATGCAGGACAATTTGATTAATATGTATTAATTGATCCCAAAGCCAAAAATCATAATTTTTCATGTTGTGTTCTTTAGATTTTTGATTCAGTCTTTTTTGGGAATTCGATTCTCTGATGATTTTTCTTATTCTTTTCATTTCCTTTGATTTGATCAAAGTGCTTTTTTTATAATCATTAGGATCTCACTTCTCATAATCAAACATCTCCCCTACAAAATACTATAGTATTTACAGTTTTAATATGATTAAATTTACCAATAACTTATCGATATAAACTTGCGGGTCAATTAGTGATTTAACATGGTATCATAGTAGGAGCTTCATCTTGTCTTAAAACATACCCTTTTAATATGATTTTCTTCCCGATTAATATTGATTTCTTCTTGTTGGGTCTTTTGCAAATTCTTAAACTCATGAGTGAAAGAGAGTACTAAAGTGTTGATATAATTAATAAATTTATCATGCATAAGTTTTGGATCAATCAGTGATTAGTGTAATTCAAAGTTTGACTATAAATCATCGATTTTGGTTGGAATATATTCGGTTGCTTTATGGTGTTCGTAAATCCTCCAACTTTTGTACTCATATCTTGCATTTCACTCAACTGGAAAACTTTTCTCTAGTCAATTCCACGTTAGTATACGTCGACTTTTGGTGTTTATTGCAATATATTGATCGGAAGAATGATACGGATGCTATGAACGTATAAAATTGTCTCTTTAGCTATTATCATTTGAAGGGTCTAGTTGATTTAAGTATGTACAATGAGGAGTGGAGATTGATTGGAAGCTATCCATTCAAACTAAATTAGAAACAAAAACAAATGATAGTTTCAATTTCAGAAGCCCAAACAAAATGATTAATGATTTTATTTTTTGGAAAGAACCCAAAGAATGAATTAAACCAATTAGGACAACCTCCATGCCATTAATAATGTACTTGTCCTATACTGTGTGTTTAAGAAGAAACATTCCATTACATAGATGCAATCATATTGTCTCCACAATTCAAAGTGTTGA
This sequence comes from Cucumis cinereus, assembly GCA_037974625.1. Classification (NCBI taxonomy): domain Eukaryota; kingdom Viridiplantae; phylum Streptophyta; class Magnoliopsida; order Cucurbitales; family Cucurbitaceae; genus Cucumis; species Cucumis cinereus. The sequence goes on along the minus strand of JBBPDJ010000002.1, from coordinate 3,530,154 downwards.
GGCATTTGGGGATAGTAAAAAAGAAATAATGTGTTATGCAAATCCCAAATTTAAGTCCACTTTGTCCAATAAAAAGTAAAAGAAAATACACCACAATTTGACCAAAACCCTAATTTTAAAGATATTTGACCCAAAAAAAAAATCTCTTTATCAAAATGTTCAAAAGATAGAATGGACATACACCCATTTGTTACAATTATGGGATAAACTAAACCCCAATAAAGTTTATAATAATAATAATAATAATAATAATAATAATAATAATAATAAGGTTAACTATATATTTACTAAGTAATGATATAATTCCTTTCAATCAAAATTAAGTATCAATGTTCATTACGTAACGACTTATTTTTTATAGTTTATAGCTAGTTTTGATTCAATCTACACATGTAAGAATAAGTTTGATCGATTCATACTAGCATTTTTCACGATAGGGATTGAATCACTAATTATTAAAGTTGAAGGACTAAAATGTTAGTTTGATGAAAGTTGAGTGATGAAAAGTAGGTGTGTTTAAGCGATCGATATCTCCAACAAATTAGAGGAGCCTTTGATAGAACCTTGGGGTTTAGGGTCATTTCTTTTAAAGAAGAAGTGGTGCTTGGAATGTGAAATAATGGGATTCAATCAACATGGTCGTGAACTTTAGAATATATCAATCTTTTAATTCTGTTTGAAGTGACAAACATGATTATTGCAAAAGCAATTCTTTTAATTGCTTTGACCTAAACAATATGAAAGAATGAAAGAATGGGGTTTAGGTTTTGTAGTCAGTTTTAGGTCTAACTTTAAACTCTTAAAAAGTACTTCTTTATTTCATCCACTTTTTTCTTTTTTTGCATAATTATCTGATCCCACTTTATTAAAAAAAAAAAAAGGTAATGTTTGGGCATTTTCAATCTCCTTTCTTCCAAATTCATAAGAATATCAAAATGTGTTTTTATATTTCTAAACTTCAAATTCAATTTCTCCCAAAACTAGATATAAACAAAATAAAATTCTTCTACTTACAAAGTGGGAAAGCAAACAGTAAAGTGAAATCCACGTACATCAACCTAAAAAAAAGAGGGGACCAAAATAAATTGGAACCATAAAATATTTCAAGACATAGTAAGTTATTATTAAGATGTGCGGGAATTTGAACTCAATCTTTTGATCTTTAATACATATTTTTGAAAGTAATCCAACCAAATGCTCTATTTAGGGGGTCTAAGCCCCAAGAGTATGTGGAGGAGGCATGGGAGAATGTGCATCCAAAAAGAGAAAAGACAGTTTCTCGAGGTTTGCCCCAACCAATTAAGACGTTGAATATACATCAATCGAAAATTTACAAAGTAGTGTTAGGTATGTCACGTTACAACTTCGAGTGCTGTAAACAACCGTGAAATCTTCTGAGTTACACATAACCGCTAGGAATATGAAGAATATTATAAATATATGCACACGAGGAGAGTGTTGACCATATACTTCTTGTGTGTTAAACTATACACTTATCGAGTGTGGTAACTAGTTAGTTAAAACAGTGAGACCGATTAGAGAAGCAGAACCGAGATCAAGCTAATGAGGAGCCCACAACAACAATGATCTCAAACGAAATTCGAAAGCCAATACATACTTTAAAACAATTGAACCAAGTACCACAGCTTAATCCATACTTTTATGAAAGATGATCCCTCGAGTCGCAATCAATGGAAGGGTTTGGTTTGCTTTATGGGTCTCTGACAATTTTTACTACAAAAATATTCGCATTGACAGAAGGAAAAAGGAAAAAACTTAGATTATAAAAGTATGAAATAATCATGTTTTGAGCAATGATTTTGTCCAATTGCCAGAGTCAGCTTTTAAAGGAAATGCCCATTAATTGTACTAGTGGTCATTTGTACCCTAAAACCATGATTTAGATTGGAAAATTAAACCCTTTTTTTTTAAAAAAAAAATTATTAATATAATAATTTTGTTAAATAATATATATATAGCATGCTTAAAAGGAGTGTGTAAATGGGCCATATTGTTATAAAGTGAAAAACGTCGTCGTTTGGATATGATGAATGATGATGTTGGGATAACAATGTACAATTTGATTGCAACTTCTTACTATTGCTTGCAATGGAGACAACAGCACAACAATGGATTCTCTCCTTCATCATCATATTCATAATTCATATGCTTTGTTTAACTCATGTTTATATTCTCGTCATTGTGTTTGCTTTGTGATGCTATCGAGAACCGAGTGAAGAAGGAAAGATGTTCGAGATATACATTACAAAGGAGTTCAATTCGAAGCTATCGATTCTCTCGATGCACTTAAATGTTTAAACAAAGATGTAAGAATTAAAATTTTCTACCAGATAAACTATAATTAAACAATTTGATGAAATGCACAAAGATGAGTGTAGCTTGGGATGTACCTATATATATATATATACACACACGCATACATACAATATTCTACTTGTGAAATGTTTTTTTTTCCCTTTTTCTTTAAAATGCCCATAAAAAAGTTTAGAAAAGTATTTAAAGATTGATTTTGATTTCTTTTGTTTATGGCTTGATGTAAAATTCAAACCACAAAATTGCAATCAAACTTCGATTGACATAAAAACTATTGGGCCAAAAAGAGCACGACAAAGGCCCAGCTTCTTTAAAGAGAATGAACGGAGGGCTGGTTCTGGGCCAGGCCCATTACCTTGAGTATTCATTTCTCTCAAATCCCTTTGCTATCTAAACTTTTGTTAAATATAACAATTTAGTCCATAAAATTTAGTCGGCAATAATTTAGTCTTAGATAATTGCAATGAGTAATGTCGTTAGAGTTAATATGTGTATAATAACATCTTAAAGCATTGGAAATGTAACAAAATTTATCAGTGATAGAAATAAATTTTTATAGAGGTATAGTCAATTATTGATACACTCTGAGAATTTTATCTAAATTTTGCTATAATTGACAGTTTGTAACGATTTAATCCCTCTCGTGAAAAATACTATTAAAATTTAATGAAACTTCTAATACATGTAGATTGTTAAATTGATTAAGGGTAAAAAATATTCGTAAATTATAAAAACTAAAGCCTTTACATAATCTAAATCGACAATTAAGTTGGATCAAATGTTTCATAAAAAGGACTAAATTTTTACATATTATAAAAAGTATAGGAACTATGCTAAAATTTAAAAATTAAATTCTTAATAATTTACTTTAAACTTGAGAAAAACTATAGCCTGTAAACTAGAGAGAAAACCACGGACTAGAAAATATTGTACCGTGTGAAAAAATCACAATCACACAAGTTTTTCATTGGCCCCAATTACAAAAGTACCTCTCAATATTTTTATACTGTTCACACCCTTTAATTTTACTCTCAAACTAAAGGATACAAAAGAAAAATTTAACCAGAGTTAGAACGCCTAAGCTTAAAGTGTTTCTAACTAGAACCGACTTAAAACAAAAGGCTTAAGCTTCTTTTTTAGTGTTCGGAGTCCATAACTTTCTTGAAGCTTTTCGATATGTGACAGTGTACTTCTAATATTTTATCAAATTAAACCATTTTTATTTGGTCATCGACGAATCTCTTCTCTTTTTCTCGCCCTCTGGCTCTGATTTGGCAACAAGAAATACTAGAAAGGGTTGAAGCAGAGCACACAATTTTCCTCAAGCTTTTGATGGAATATATAAATATAAACATGTGGTTAGGTAAAATGCTTTTAAAAGCATTAAGTTTTCAAATTGAATAACAAAATGTTCACCCATTTGTTAATGATTTAATAGAGACCAAAGTGATCCATTTCATATCTTTTTATTCTTATTTTTGAATTGGGTGACAATATCTTGTGGCTGCCCAACTTCCAACTTACTAAGGTTTTTTTGATTGCAGGAATCTCTTTCTTAGTGCACCTTTGGGTACAGCTGTCCAATTTTTATTTCAATGCCGACATTGATTGATTCGCTACAAATATAAACTAAACTAATTAAAATCAGTGATGAACTCAAAACACAATATCTTATGGGTGAAGATATATTTAATATTATATCATTTTATGAAACTCCCAAATCGTAAAACCATTGTGACAGATGTTATAGACAATATCTATAAAGTGAATACTTATAAATCTGACTCAAATCAAAAGCTAGTGTGCAGAGTCATTGAAGAAAATTCAAGGATGAAGGGTAAGGTGTTGATCCATTTTGCACTAACAATTTGCTTCTTCTGTTGTAGCTCAGGCAGAGTGATTGAATCTCCACACTATAAAGTGATTCATGTAGAATCAGATTTTGAAATCAGACAGTACAAACAAATTTCATGGATGTCTGCTCTTGTTCAAGGAACAGCCTCCTTTGAGAAGTCCACTCAACAAGGCTTCCATAGGTAAGTTCTTTATTTTCTGTTTGGTTCCCAGGAAAATGTGGTGAGATTTTTCCTTACGATTCTTCATGTAATGCTCTTCTCTTTTATGTTTCTTGCATGATCAGGTTGTATCAATACATGCATGGTGCTAACAGCAATTCTTCTCACTTTCTATTTACTTCTCCTGTCACAACCACCATTATGGCATCGACACGTGAACCCGAGCGTTTGGTTAGGTATTATCTGCCTATTATGAATGCTGAAAACCCGCCGCTGCCGAATTCTGAACTGAATGTTCAGTTTGATAAGTGGAGAAACAATTGCTTGGCAGTCAGGAGGTTTCCTGGATTTGCTAAAGATGATAATATCAACAAAGAAATTGATGCTTTAAAGAGCAGCTTGAGCAAGTACCTACCTGCGAGTGCAGCTATTTCGGAATACACCATTGCGCAGTATAATTCTTCACATCGCTTGTCGGGGCGTTTGAACGAAGTATGGCTCGACGTTTCGGGTTTTACTACGGAGGGATGTCAACCCCTGTAAGAAGTTGTTTGAGTTGGCTTGCAGGCTGTGTGGATTGTATTATATAGCTCAATAAAATGTAATGTCTTTCTGAGTTACAAAACTAAATAATGCCTTTTGATTTGGAAAACTAAATAAGAAACCATATTGTAAGCACCGTTCTTGAAGTTTTTTGCAAATGTCTTTAAGAGTTTAAACAGAATAAGCCACTTAATCATGTTCAAATTCTTTAATTTTTTTTAATCTTCACATCGAAATGTTAGTTCTCAAGATAGAATGTTGTTAACTTCTCAGCATTTTATGATGGTTTATAACTTACTTTTAAGCAATGTTGAGTTCGAAATCATTGCACGAAGCCTCCATATCCTCATCTTTGATTCTACTTGAATAACAGTAATGATAAACTCATTATTATGCAGATGGTGACGAAGCAAAAGACGAAGATTGCAACGGTTCGAAAATATAGAAAAAATTGTTGCTTGTTTGGTGCTAATCTTTCATTGTTCTTGAAAATTCCCCACAAGAATGTATTGATTCTCCGATCATGACGACGCTGTTCTTTGCTGATAATGGTAGAAGTAGAACTCATCCTGAGAATGATACTGATAATATAAAGAAAACCTATCTATCTTTCCAGTTTGTTAAGTTCTAGTTGTTAAGGAAACAACTGCATAAGAGTTTGTGGTTTTAATGCAAATTTGAATGTTTGTTGCTTTGTGTTGGAAATGGAAGTTTGTGAAAAGCCAAAAGCTTTACTTCACCAAACTGACCAATTATTTAAATTGTAATGTAATAAGATATCACTTTTATTCTTTTTTACTGTCAAATTTCACCAACAACTATTACTTTTTTTACTGCCTTTGTTTCAGTATATATGACTTTTAATAAGTCATTTTCCTCATAGGAAAAGTCATATAAATAGAGAGAGAGTGAGAGAGGATTACATTTGGGGTCTTGTTTGGACAACATATACTTTCCCATCTCTAATCACACCTTCTATGTCTTGAGGAGATCCATAAAGTTCCTCAATTGCATTTCCTGCACGAGCAATGCTAGAGAGAATCGACTTCCTAAAGTTGTCGTCCACGATGAGTGGATCTGTCGTGTAATCTAGAACAACCTTCTCTTCTTCGTCCATTGGTACACTACGTCGAAAAAGTTCTCAATCAATAACTAAACATGGAATTACATGATGGAATGAGAGAGAAATATATTTTGAAATTATTAATGAATGGTCATTGAACCTAACATTCACTATCAGGATTGAAATGGCTAAAGATAATTATATTTTAACATCAGCAACTGACAAGTAATTATCTGTCCTTTTCCTTTTCCTATTGCTTGATACCTATATTTAATTAGTATTTTGCTCACAGATAATCCAGATAACTGATACTACAGGCAATGTAATGTGAATGGCACAACAACAGAAGGAAAAGATTTGGAAATACCAAGGAAATTACTTGGAATATTCAAGAACAGTTCAAATATGGAAGGATGAGATTAACATAGGCTGAGATTCAAAATTAACAGGTTATAGGATATATTTGAGAATACCTGTCGTAGAGACCTGCCCCAGCATATCCTTCAAGGTCCTCGCCGTTGGAATCAGATCGGAAAATAATGGATCGTCTGATGAACAGACCAATGGGCTTGCTAGGGTAACCCAACACCTGAATCATGTCAAATCCAAAATTGTTTTCAGTTTCACTTATCACATCAAAATTATTTATGTACTGATCTTTGAATTATTTATGAATAGTTGAAAAATAATGGTTTGATATTCATTGCCTACCTAACACATTTTACAACATGAATTTGAGAGATCAAATGACAAAATTTACCTTGGGAGTATCTAAATCATTTTTCTTGCATATAAAGCTCAAAGCACGTCCTGGGTATGCTCCTACTAGAGTTTCTCCAAGTCCTTTCACAACCTAGAGCAATAACGAGATAAAAATAAAATAAAAAATTTCTTAGATCAATTAGATGCACAGATGGTAAACCAACATGAATTAAAGAAAATTGTTACCTCTGCATAAATCTCGGACGTGTCTCCAGAAGATGGATTGGTTGTATGGATAACAAATGCGTAGTCAGCATTAATGATTTCCTGAACGAGGACAGCCATGCAGAGATAGTCGTGATCTAATTTCACCTTTCTCGTGCTGAAGTAAGCTCTCTCATTCCACTTTGAAGCCCACACCTGAAAATGACAGATAAGTAACAGTAAACAGCCTATTTAACTTCTAAAACTTCAATATCCAGCTTGAACTTTGACAAAAATACGAAAGTTTCACCAAGGATGAACAGGTGAATTTGACAGTGTACTAGGGAGAATGTCTTAACAGAATATGTGGCAATAATTTGGAGGCCCTTTCTGATGAATACTCTTTCTAAAATTTAGATTTTACACGGGTTTGAATCCGTAAAAAATTATTTGCACAGACCAGCATCATCTTCAAACAGAATGGAGTAACTCACCTTCTTTATAGCCATCCATGCTTGTTCCCATCGCTCTTCCCCTTCATCACCAGGCCAGGGCATTCCCGAACTTTTCATCTTAGATTTTAACTCTAGCACCTGAAAATTGAAGACAAATACAAACTATTATCTTTGAAATGGGCTGCACTAACTATTATCTTTAAACTTTTCATCTTGCTGATGCCAACCGCTATAAAGTTCCAGGAAGCTTCCAATTCAACTTTATAAAGAAAATGAAAATCTAAATGAGGCCAGAAAATCACAAGTTAACAACTGTATTATAAGTTCAAAATCACACATTATCTTTTTCTGGAGTAGGAAAACAAATTGCAGCAGAGTTGAGATAAACACTATGATTGATCATATAAAATGGATTGATACTTTGTGTTCCATATACATGTATGCATATCACAATGTTACGCCAATAGTAGAAAAACTGTACCAATTGAGGGGGTGCTGCAAGCTGTAGAACTGTCTTGCGAATCTCCTTCAGAGCACTGGACTCCCCCGCTCCTAACTTAATCTTCAAATCATGAACCTTTTCCGCCACAGCCTTTTAAGTCATTAAAAAAAAATCAGCTTAAACAGTAATCTATTTTGGATGAACTATAGATCCTCAGTATTGCACTGAAGAGTAGAAGCCAAAATTGGACACGTGATTGACAACTCAGGATGTGGGAAAGTAGAAGTATTAGTAAAAAATATTGCAGCTTTGAGATCCCATAAACTATTATATGTAATTTTTATGAGGGTCGAATAATAGATCTTGCACATTGCATCAGATAGAACTTTATGTCAAAATCTTTATATGTAATATCATTGAGAGATTGGAAGAAAAACCTTATTTGATTCATCAGACAAAACTTCCTCAAAAACTCCAAATGGAAGGGCAACTGAGGTTGGGATCCCAACCCAAGATGGCACTTTTCCTTTCAGATAAGAAATATTACGCGACTTTGCTCCAACCTAAAAGCAAAAAATGAATGATAAAAATTGACATTAAGAGTTCCTACCTAAACAACAGAGAGAGAGAAACTTATGAGTTAAGGTTCGAAGCCTAACCAGTTCACTTGTGAACTCTTCAGATACAATGGCATATTTACCACCAAAGTGCTTTCTGACAAGAGTTACCGTTGATGGAGCAGCATCATTCTCATGGATTGAACTTGCATCCGGTACCTCATCCTCCTTTACCTCGCTAATGTAAAGTGAAAATATGGTTCATTTTAGTGCTATCTCACAACACTTATAAAGATGAACTGGGTAGTGGACAGGGAAGGGAAACGAAGAAATAATGATATGTAGTTATTAATTGATAAAATCTCAAATTTTTTTAACTGCCCTAAAATGGAACAATGTGACGCTTTAAGCTTATGTAAGAAGATACAGTAGCTAGTACCTATATACAATATCAGCAGATGTAGGCTTTAGACGGATCAATTTCCCTTCTTTAACTTGCAGGTCCGATAGAATACTTGAATCAAAGCATGTTGCGAAGCAAACCTACGAGAGACAAGCAAATTAACATTATATGATAAAACATAGTGGCAAGGTACTTGTCATGTAATGTAACAAATAACTACCTTTCCATTTCTTGCTCGAACAGAAACATGAGATAGAACATCTGGCATATCAGGCGTCAACACTGCAACAGTACCATCTGGAATTTCTTCCTCACCTTTTACTCGGTTAGCAACTAGAATTGTTGGCTTCTCATATGATTTATTCTGAACAGAAAGCAACTCATCCACGACAACTACATAACCAACAGCTTCAACTGGGCTAATAATCTGCCAGCTGTTACATGGCAGGCAAAAATTGTATTAGAAGGGTGTTGCTGGATACAAGTAGCATTACTACATGCATGCTACAGTATAATATTGTATCTAATTTCCACTTCATTTAGCTGTATTTAACTACTGTTAGTGCACTAAATTAACCCTTTTTCTCTAGAAAGTTCAAACAGGAAATAGTGTGCAACTCAACCTCCCAAGGTTAGCAGTTGTCCGCAAAACAGGATCAAGTCTATTTAGAAGTGAGGATAAAGAGGAAGCTGATCCCGAACGGATGATTTCTTCAGTAAATATGTCAACCTGCAAAATCAAACTATGAGGAAAAATTCTAAAAATCTCGCAACATAAAACAGCACGTTATAATTGCAACATGTAAGGACATACGGCCCATTGGTCTACTCCAAGCAGTGACCCCAAGTACTCAGCAGATGGCTGCAGGATGCGGTGGTATACTTCTGCCTTGTTAGCAAGTGCAAGACGGGTTCTATCAAGCACAGACTTCGCATATAATGCCCAATGATCATTTTTACTTCTTGTGAGGTTTAATGCAAGATCCCATCCCTTCGAAGAAAACAAAACAAATATTACAACTAGAGTTCTCTACATCTTTGGAAACCGGTGTTCTCATTATCGAACTTCAATCAAAAGGCTGAACTACTAGAACCAAATCTATAAGACTATAATGTAGCAAGCAAGGGGGATAATGGTTTGTTCAAGAATTAAACTTCTTGGTTTTAGTTCGCTGTTTTTATTATTATTACCTTCAAGCAGTAGATGAGATCCTCGTTATCATCGGATGATAGTGCAAGATTTTCCAGAACGAGAGTGATGAAGTACATAATTTTCTGCAAAATAAATAGATTAGATTATCAACAATATATTTGGACTGCAAGAAAATATGATCAAATACAGGACAATGAACACTTTTACTGTTTTAAGTTCACGTGCTAGCTCATAAAGAAGCAATACCTCCGGTCCTGCAGTATTTAGTTCCTCGTATCCCCTCTCAACAGCAGTCCTAACAGCAGAATCAAGGGCAATATCCAAAAATAAGAGATCCCTCAGACGGTCTCGAGGTTTAAGAAGCAGAGGACATAGCTCTTGCCGAGCTTCAAGCAAACCCTGCATTTAAACAATTAGTCAAAGCATATTTTGAAAAATAAAAGGTAGTCATAAAATTGATGGTGGTGCATAGAACGCGTTCAAGGAAGGAATTCATGATACCTCAAGAAGTGGTTCAACATTCTTGATTTCAATATTTTCTAAAACAAATTGCAGCAAACCCTGTTTCAAAGACATCGCCAAATCAAATACTAGTCATGTGATTGAACAAGTAAAAATTAAGACAAAGTAGATAACATTAACATCTCATAATTGGGTTAACGCTAATATGATATTATTGTAGATCCATCTGTGAGAGGTGGGTAGCCTTAACCGAAGCAAAAAGGTTGTTCCCAACCCTGTCTAGGAGAGACGTCAACCATCTTTTCTTAAATCAAACACTAATCTGATATATAAGAGCAAATTGAAATAGAAGTCGAAAGCATTACCGGTAATGCAGATGGCAAACCAGAAATAGGATTTATCATCACCCCAACCATGAAGCCTTGACCCTAAAAATATTAAATTTCCTTGTCATAGTTGAACATAAAGAAGACTATGAATAAAAATTTTAACCAATTCTACCTCAGATCTATAGCCCAAGCAGTTTTGAATTGCAGATTCTAGATCTGCACCTGAATGAACTGCCTGCATTTTAACCAAATTAAAATCAGAAATATCATAATCACAACATTATACGTTAGCACTGATTAAAAAAGAGAGGCAGAGTGAATCATTACATTGCTAGAGTACATACGAGGACAGAATATCACATCAATTCTATAAGCATGAAATTTTCGTATTACCACTGAATAAAATGCAAAGCTTAGGGTTGAGATGGTTAGAAACAAACCTTCAGCGTTCTCATGTAGTTTCCTAAATCCCGCAAAAGACCATCCTTCTGGTCTCCCCTAAAATTTGGCTCAGAATGGATTGCACGATCATAGCTTAAAAGTCGTTCTTTTGTGATTCCATTCTCATTCAAAGTTTTCCAGTAAACGCCAATATCAAAGTCACTATTAATGTAATCAATTAATGCCTGCAATAAGATATTATGAGGTAAGTTCTGATTGATATGCAGCACAGCACTAGAGAAGGCCAGGATAACTCATAGTCATGGAACTCCAAATTACCTGACAGATAACAACATCGTCGGGGCTAGTATTATTGTGCAACTTCTGATGCCATTCTTCCATCATTCCTCCTTTGCAATCATTGTTTCTCTAATACCAAGAAATATGTAGTTAAAAATTACAACAGTCATTTAACGATAAAGGAAACCAAAAAAATAAAACCCTGAAAAAAATGATAATCTAATTCTACCACCTGAATGACTAAAATTTCATCCCGAATTCTCTGTCCAACATCTCCTTCACCACCTCGTCCAACAGTAGACATAATCATCCGTAAAAGCTCCCTATACTGTGGATGGTTTGCATAGATATTCTCTAACAAATCTGTGAGTCTGTCTTGTGCTTTACTGATTTCACTGCAACAGGGGGAGAAAAAAAATCAAACATGTGCATAATAGCTGACAACAGTAAAATGTGGATTGCATGGAAGCCACCACTAGATCAATGAGTCAGATTAAATGACTTGTTCACGAAATAAAATATCCCAAAGCCGAAAAAGAGCACATTAGCGATTTACCGTGGTTTCACATTATAATTTTTATTCCATGTAAGCTGCCTTGTTGCCATAAATCTCATCCACACCAAGATCCCTGCAAGTCCCAATTCACCAGCATCCTTAGCTTGATCGACCAAGTCAGCTGCAATGTTAAATCTGATCAAAAGAATAAGAGAGACCACACTGTAAGAATTTTTTAAAATATAGTATTTCACGAGAAATATAGACGAGGGAGAGGGAAGCTCCCGAAAACTTTGCCCATTCTTCATCCCACTGAAGCTTTGATTCACAAACAAAGTTTGTTCAAGAGGATAAAGTGAACTTAGGCCAATCATTGCTTGTCCCTCATGCACTCCCTCACAAATAGCTTGGAACTTGCAAAGTTATATATTATGAGGAAAAATGCAAAGAGAAACTTATAGATCATCCAGGAACAAGAATTGTGAAAGAAAGTATATGATAGCACCATTGATAGACAGCATATGAAAAAACACGTGCAAAAGCTCTAACAATTATAAAGTTTGTTTCCGATTAGCTTCTAAAATATTGAGGGAATAGCAAAAAAGTTTATTGTATTTATGTTTTAAGAAATAAAAAGCAAAAAAATGCAGTAAGTTGAAAACGTTGATGAACAGACAACTCATACGCCATATGAGACTCCTGCTTTTTGTGAAAATTACATGATTCGGTCAGAAGAAACAAAGAAAAGTGGTTTATTATTAGGCTAAAGTTATAAGAATATATGTCAGACTCGCCATAACTATATTACACAGGGTACCTTACTTTCAAGCTTTTGTAATTGACAATGCTTTAGACACAAAATTCCCCATTACAAGATCACTCAGGGTACATTACTTTAAAGCTTTTGTAATCGTCAATGCTTGAGACACAAAAGCATTTGTCCAGGAAATTCATCCTAGTCTCATGACAAAGATTTTCCAACTCCATTGCCTATCCCCACAAAAAGTAATTTTCATAAAGAAAGCTTTTGCAGTTCTCCTGGCATTAATTGTAAATTATAATGATGGGACACAAAAGGGGGAAAAAGAAGAAGAAGAGGAGCCGACTGGCTCTCAACGCATAATACACAGAATCAAGCTGATTTCTCTCTCCCAATTTTATTGCTAGCATGGAGCACCAGGAAGCTATCGTAAAAACTACCAAAAGGAGCTAGTAGCAACTCTCATGAATATTACCTAAAGTAAAATATAACTGCAGGCTCCATTTTTTAGAACAAAAAAGTGTAGAAGACGATATTTCGTAATTAGGTAAAGACAGCTCAGTCAGACAAAAGTCATTCGAGATTACTGACCGATGCATGAAGGACTTTTCTGCCTCACTCTCCAGTTCTGCAATATTATCCAACAATGACTTGGCAGTACCTTTCCCACCCTCAGTAACCTTTAATAAGGAGCCTCGCTCAGTCATCAATGTGGCAAATTGGGAGAAAAAAAGGTCTGGCATAGAACTAGACATAAGCCACATTATAATGAAGAAGAAATATCACCTTTCGCACTTTCTTTGGTTGGATGGAAAAGGCGACATAAAAATCTGAGCCTTTGTTCTTGATCCAATTTCCAGAAGACTGAAGAACAAATGGCATTCCCACAAAACCGTCCTCTTCGATTAAGATTTCTAGATATTGGACCTATAACATGAGTTATGGCAAGATTAAGCCACTAATCATGCATTTTAAGTTTGAGCCAGAGGAGTCAAAACTCATAAATTCAAGAGATAAACTAAAAAGGGCAGCCATTCTCATCTTTACCTTTAGAGTGGAACCATCATCATTGAATATGAATTGTGTTTCAGCTGCCTGGCTCAATGAAATTGAACCTGGTGGAAGTACATCAGGAGGTGGTGTCTGAAAAGGACAAGAGATTACATAAATTCCCTCTGTGGAAAAGAAGCATTTGGGTATGTACATCTTGTCTTAAGAAAACAAAAGTTTTAGAATATAACCAGCCACTCGCCAGCATTTGTTCTAGACAAACCCCAGTGAAGAGTAACAGGCTGCTGGTAATCTGTAGCCAAATAAACCTTTGTCTTGCTAGAATTTTTTGTTACAAGTACCTGACAAAATAAAATGGATTAGAAAAAATAAAGTAGCCTTGTGAAATAGGAGCTAAAATAATATCATTTTCCTACCAGAAGATCCTTATCACCAAGCTTGTAGATGATTTTGTTTATTACATCATCACCATCCTGTTCCTCCTTTATCTTTGCAAATTTCTCAAATTCTGTCAAGGCTTTTGGTTTGGCTGTATATGGTTCCTCTGTAGGTTGAGAAGCATATCGATTTACAAGTTGCACTAAGTCCCTCTTCTTGCGCTGAATTTTATCTACCCTGAAGTACTTTTTATCCTGCAACTGCTTTGCTACTTTAGTTTTAATTTCTCCTTTGGTAATCTTCTTCCGAATCTCATCAATACTAGCACCTTTATTTAGTTCCGACAGCAACTCTTTCTTTGCTTCTTCAAATTCCCTCTATAAAGAATGAAAGGGAACAAATAATTAATTAAGTAATGAAATAGCATATCAGTGGATGTATAGATGGTAATTGGTATATAGCGGGAGGGAGAGAATAAAAAATCCCACACACAAACAGCTTATATGCATTGATGCTGAAAGGGTATTTGAAATTACAAGTTGCTGCTCAGGAGAAAAATTGGGTTGCCCCGCTTTCTCCCAACGTATAAAAGCTTGAATTTGAACAAGTTCGTCAGGAATTGTCTTGTCTTTAGGAGTGGATAGCTCCATTGTTTCACTCCCATCATTTTCTTTGGTCAGTCTAGCTCTGAGATCTTGTAGGGTAGCGCCCCTGGCTAATTCCTGCAATAACTCAGCTCGAGCTGCTTCATACTCCTCCTGCAATAATTTTTTTTTTGTTAAAATCGACAATCAACATCATCTAGAGACCTCTTTTCAGTGGTTAGCAGAAACATATCTCAAAGCAGATGGTTTTAGCAGAGTCTTTATAGATGAATTACATAATTTTGGAAAGATTATACCCAAAAAAATAATAGGAAATAGCAGTGTAGTTCAATACGACCTACAAATAAATTTAACTTCCCGGCAATCCTGTCTAACTCTACCTTAATGTTAAAAGATAAGTAAAAATAAACATATGATATATAAGTAGAAAAATAGAGCAAACTAGAAAAAGGAATGTAGAAAGTCCTGATGCAACCCATTAAAAGGAAAAGAAGTATATTGAAAAATTGAAGAGAATTCATCCTTGCCTGCTCCTGTTGTGGAGAATACATCTGTTTTCCCTTTCTTTCCCATCTCAAATATGCTTGAATTTGTACAAGTTCTTCAGGAACTGAAACATCCGAAATGAACTTTTCTTTCACAGGTAACGTAACATGAAAGTTTTTGTCATTGTTCTTATACCTGGGAATCAAAAGTTTAAGAAGCAAAAAAACAACACCTGTGAATTAGTGTTCTCTTGTTTCAATTATCTTTTAAAAACAAAATCAATAAGAAGGCATACCATTTATTACGAGCTTCGTCAAGTAAAAGAAACTCTATTGCTTCTATTGCAGGGTCATCAACCTCAATTGTTAGGGTAGAATTGGAACCAGACTACCAAAAGAAAGGTGAGAGGAAAAGAATAAAAGACATTCAATTATCTGATAGAATAAGTTCTAGAATCTATTGATACTCTTTCAAAATTTGCAGGCTGAACTGCTGGCTCAAAACTTACATTAAGGAAGGGAGTTCTAAGAGCTCTGTTCTTATATACTCGAGTTCCATCTGGGCAACGTGATGGAAGCGCCCATGTACTGGAAACATTGAAAATTACACCAATAAGGATTAAAAAGGCATATGATCAAAATTGTGGTATAGAATAATAAGTGATGATGAAGAATGATAAAGAAGAAAGGATCACTAAGTCCGCAACTTAGCTTACTCTTTTCTATCACGTATTGCACCCCAATGAAGAAGAAGAGAGCCACCAATGTTTGTGACCAGGATATTTACACGTCTAATGGAACCTGAAGTAGGGGCACTAACATCAACCTGTTCAATTTAGTAAAGATTTATCTGGTGTAAATGCCTACTTTGTAAGATGAAAAATAGGTATTGTATTAAATGTCTAAATGGTAAGTTTCAAAGTACCTGAAGTTCAATATTCTCATCCAGTTTAAACTTCGCAGCAAGCTGAAAACAAAAACTTGGTCAACAGATTTTTCAGAGAATCGCTAGGAACAAAAGGAGGAGGATGTCCAATTATGAACCCAAAAAAAAAAAACACGCCAAGAACAATAGTGACTGATGTGTACATATTCTACTGCAATGTAGAATGCTAAATGCAGAACAAATTGCCAAAAAGTGCTTCATGATTCAACGACTTGCCGTTCCTAATAATAGTTATCAAATCCATTGATGCTACTGACCAGTTTCTTTTTGTATTTCGGGAGCTTAATTAGAATATCGCTATTTCAAGACGTGACATGTCATTGCTGAACACCCGACAACTAATGACTTCATTTTTTAAATTGATGCATGAAGAGGGATTGGAAGAAATGTCTTTTAAATCAACTTCATAGCGTTACAGATTCAATGCTTTTAACCAAAAAGTACCTCGGAAGCAGGATCCGTGGCTAATACAGCCCGTGTGTTAACAGAAAAGCTGCGGCGACCTGTTCCAGTGGCCATCTTTGGTTTTTTAACTTTTAGACTGTTCCCTAAGAACTTCGTTGATATAGGAGATTTCCAATGCTGTCCTGGAACTTGATTGGCTAATGCAGCTTGAAACAAAGTACTCTTATGGGTCCCGGAAGCATTGAATTTACTTTGGCTATCAAAAACTGAAGGACGAAGCAATCTCTGGTGAAGTATATTCTGACTAATAGAATTACTCATATTCGGTGATGCACTTCCTCTGAAGAAATCGTAGAATCAATAACTTCCGTAAGTAACAAAACAACCAAAACAAAAAAGCAGAAATAAAGATTCAAAACCAAACTCCAATGCTAAAGGTAACATGAATTAAATAGAACATTGTTTTTTACAACAAAGCAAGCGAATCGAAATCCATCCTCGTGGTTTCACAAGTAATTACACTTGATTCAACGCGTTTACGCCTTACAGACCACTCAATCCAATACAAACTATAAAACAAAATTCAGAAATCAAGCATTTCTAGTTGAACTGAAACATCAGAGAGATTCCCATACTATAATGAACGAAGTTCATGAAAAACAATATCCTGGAATCAGTGATACATGAAATTAGATTGAATTCGGAGAAACCAAACCTGAAGTCAAGATCAAGCTAAGAAAATATGGAGATTAATCAATCGGATTGTGGGGAAGTAGTGAGCTATGAACTGAGCTTCAGTCCTGCGCGGGATTCAAAACTGGATCGTTGAAAGTCAGAGAAGTAACGTAATTGCGCGGCGTTTTATCACTAAATTAAATACGTGGAAGGATATGAGGGGGCCACGTAAGTCAAGCGCGACGCAATTGGATCTTTTTCACGTGCTGTTTGGGAGTGAGATTACGATGCGCCGGACTGGGAAGAGGGCGGAGGGTCCGTGATTTGGCCGCCGGGGAGTTAGATATTTATTTATTTATTTATTTTACTTTATTTCGTTATTAATGGGAGCTGATATTTAAAAGTCCATTTACCTAAAATACCCCTAGTTTTGAAAGATATTTTCATGTTTATTTGTGATTCTTTTCCCTTTACGACTGTGACATTTTTGTCATAACCTAACTTTTGTTTTTATTTAATAATATAAATTGTGCTTTTTTTTTTTTAGTTAAAAAAGTTATTGCAGCCACATCGGGCAATACAGACAAATCCTTCTCATGCAATGAATTGGGATCGTTCAGATAGCGGTATGGTGACATTAATCAAATAAAAGCATTTTTTTTATGATTTGATTTTGAAGTTTTAATGTTTTTTATTACAACCATTGTCTTTTCAAAGTTTTAATGTCATTTTCGTTAATTAAAAAAAAAAAAAATTCGTAGTTATTATTTTTTAAAGTAAAAAGATAGTGCGAAAAGATGGAACCTTCAATTTTTAGAAACAAGATTTTAGATTGGTGAGAAATTTAGATGGGACGCGTATCAAATGGAGTTAGATGTAAATGGGTCCTTTCTGCTCTCCTTTCCATCAATTTTCCTTCTTTCCCTTATGGAATTATTTACACCAACGCTAAGCTTCGTTGCTCGAACATGATTGGTTTATCTTATGTTGCTCGTTCATGTAATGGTGTGGCTCATGAGATACCTAAATTTACTCTTTCGTCTAAATGCTCTTCGACTTGAATGTTGTGGTGCCTCATACCTTTCTAGTTGATTCTTTTACTCATAATTTCCACACTAATCCTACGAAGATCTTTTTATATAATTTATCTAATTTAATAATAATTTTGTTTATGGTTTTTTCATTTTTAAAATTACATTTGTTTCTCTTCCATTTTACTTTTACAATATATTTGAATTCTTAATCCAAATCTAAAGTTGTTTTTTCAAAAAAATTGTTTTCTTTTTCCAAAATATGACTTCATTTTTTTAAACACTGATTAAAAAAATGTATTATAGAGCAAAATGTAACAAAATTGGGCATAAATGTTTATATCTTCTGTGGTACATTATCTATTTTTCTATGTTCATATTTTATAGTAAGATTTTGATTTTCCCAAAGAATTGGTTTGAGTGCAAACTTAGTCCTTATGTTCTAAGAAGTTTAGAACATAGTCCCAATGATTTTAAATTATAATTTTTGGTCTATAATTTGATAAAATAGTAAAGACTATTTATGATAAATTTATCAAACAATATTTAATAAATTCTAACTTTTAAAATCATGAAAATTAAATTCTGGCTCTGTTTAATAACCATTTGATTTTTTGTCTTTATTTTTTTAAAAATTAAGCTTATAGACACTAATTTCATCTATAAATTTATTCTTTTGTTATTTACTTTTCACCAATAGTTTAAAAATCAAGCCACATTTTTTTTAACTTAAAAAAGTAGTTTTAAAAATTGGTTATTTTCAAATGGAGTAAAATGAACAAAACATATTCATAACATATAGCAAAATAAACCCTAAAACATCATAGCTTATCTACAATGAACCCTAAAACATCATAACATATATATCATAATAGACACAGATAGTGCAATACATCGTGATCTATCATATCATAAAATATTTGTAAATATTTTTAGAAGTCTTATAACAAGCAACCATTTGTAATTTTAAAAAACAAGATAGTTATGAAACGAGTGAGATATGTAATTGAGATGGAGACCTAACTGAGCAAAGACATTTCAGAACAGAACGGCAACCAATGAATTGGAGGGAATTGTGTGGGAAAAGACGATGGAATGCTGAAAGTGTTGCAAATAGGATCCAAATGCAAAGGTCATTTTTGGTAAAAAGACGAATGTGAAGGAAAGCGAAAGGAGTGGCTAAAAACTGGCAATCCAAGCCCACAACTTTAGGTAAGAGAAAGGCTTAGGAGTTAGGAGTTAGGAGTTAGGACCAAACCTTTTTTCAGGCCGACTAAGGATGCAAATGCATGTGCTGTCACTCAATCGCCTAATTTCACGTGTAAGGATACAATGCATGGCAATTTTTATATTCGGCACTTTTTAATATCTTTTGTCATTCGTATGTATATAATAAACGATTCAGGATAATACTAATTACATCTCTAAAAGATAGTCGAAAAGTAGATGCACAAATCAAATTTGAATTTCAGAACCTCCAATTTTTTTTCTAGTATAAAAATTAATGAACCACGCAACCATTTAACTTACACAAATTAAGTGGCAAATATTTTCAAGTCACAATTTTTTTAAAAAAATAAATAAATGATTAATCTTTTTCTTTTTTTTTTCAAAATAAGTTTGTTATTACTATTTTTGTCCACATTAAACTAAATAAATGACATTATTTAATTTTTGATATTGGAAATGGAATTGGCATTGGTTTCCATCAACTCTCAAATTCATTCATTTCAACGACGGGTAGATGGAAAAAGAAAAAAAGAATATATTTCTCACCTAAAAAAAAAAAAGAAGGAAAAACCGAACCTGACGCCCTCGCGATCGTAGAAATGAAAAATATATATTTGAAAATATAATCGCGTAATTTAATTTCGGTGTCGTCTTTTAGGATTTATTATAAAACGACAAACCGAATCAATTCAAGACCAAAACGACACATCGGCTCGGCCAAACCTCCCTTTTCCCCCTTTCCTCTGTTCCTGGGCACGCCCTATTTCGAAGAAAATCACTTCAAAAAAGAGGCGATATGCAAGCAATTCCCAGCCAAGTGTTGCAGATTCGTATCGGTTTTCGCAACATGTGTAGCCATTTTCACGGCGCCGAAGGTGCTGACTTCCGCCACCGCATCGGTGCAGGAAACGTAGAAAGATAGCGCTCCGGAAAGCATCACTCGAACACTCGCCAGGTCCTTAATCTTCAAATACTCCAAACTTTTCTGCAGGCTGTCAACGGCGGAATCGTAGTTCTCTTTGCAAGCGTTTATAGCCTGCTTATTGACGAGCATCACACTCGCTCTTTTAGCGCGTTGTGTTTCGAACAAGAGATGTTCAATGGCGGTTTTAATCGCGACCGTCGGATCGGAAGCGCCTTTCACAACGGATCGGCAGAGAGGTACGTAATCGGCTTTTTGGCAGATGTCGATTCCCTGAGCTTGGCCGGCGAACAAGACAACGACGGCGGCGACGGCGACAAGAAAGACCGGTGAGAAAGAAACCAATTGCTTTTTAGCCATATTTGGTAATTTAATTAATGTCTTTGGATTTTTTTTATTTTTTTTTTTAGGCTTCTTTCTCAATGTCGGTTTAAATTAGGGCAAATGAGGAACAGGCAAAAGGGATGGTTTTGTGAATTTGGCGGTGGGTTGGTTTTTATATGATATTTCAATGACACGGCTGTAACGGTATTCCGTAACTGCCCAATAAGAACGGGTGCTTTCTACGGCTTTCCTTTATTCTAGATTCAGTCTTTTGAATTTGAATATTTCTTAAGGTTTTAGTTATCGTAGTGCCTTTTCACTTCTAAAAAACTATTTTCGTTTATATTTTCTCGATATATTTTTTAAATAATTTAGTTTATTCGTTTATTCTTTTTTATATAAAAAAAAAAATTGTTCATAAACACATAAAAGTGAACCAAATTATTTTTAAATATATAAAATTATATAGTCACTAATATTATTATCAATAATATAAAGATGCCTATCATCGTCGATAAATATTTTCAGCAATTTTGTCATTTATATAACAATTATATATGTTATCTTTTATCATCGTGGTATATTCTAAAAGAGAAATCTTTATGGATAGCAAACAAAATTGATTTTTTTTACAAAATGTAGCCAAAAAAGTTAAATGAACTATAGAAAATTTGATAGATTTTGTAAGAAGTTTCAATATTTTATTATATTTGAAAATGTCTCCTTTAAAAATATATCTATTTAATTAATTTCGATATAGTTAACTTTTGAATGACTAAATTTTCTAGGGAAAAAAACTTTTGAATGATTAAATTTAAAAGTAAATTTAAAGTTTATTAAAAGTATGAAACTAAATGTGGGACAATTATAAGTTGGTGAATGATAATAGAGTGAAACTTAATAACCAAAATGATATTTTTATTTCTTTTTATCTAGCATAAAACTTTGAAAGTTTGATTGGTTTCGTTACGAGTTTCTAAAATTTGGAAATTAAAGTTCAGACCTTACTATTTTTTAAGTTAATAGTTTAGGTGTAAGAAGATTTGAAGTTTCAACTTTAAAAAAGTGTGTAATTCATGTCGAGTTATGTCCAAATTGGTAGACGTAGTTTTATAATATATATCTATATCTACATCGATATCGATATATGTATATGTATATGTATATGTTTGTATATAGATTTGTATCTACATATATACATATGCATCTACATACATACATATATAAAACTTTTTATTTATTATTTTTTAATTCAATAAAAATCATAAATTATCATGGTAAACATAGTTTAAAGTAATTAATTAACATGCATTTCTTTATCGTAGAATTAAAAGTTTAAATCTTCATATGTCACTAGCGGTAAATAAAATCATAAATATCTATAGTTTTAAATATATGGGTTAATAAATTATAAGTTTCAATTCTTACACCAACATAAAATCATGAGTTTCAAAATTTTTAATATCATTTTCTTTTTAGGTTGTAAAATAAAAAACAGTACTTCCAAAGACATAAATTGATATTTAGATAAATATAAAGAATATAATGTAACCACTGTATAATTGTGGTTTTCAAATGATATTTTGGTGAAGTACCCTTCTTTTTCTTCTTTCCTAGATGTTAGGTTTAGTTTCCTATTTTTTCAAAAGGTCACATTTTTAGTTCTTCAATTATGAATTTGGTTTCAGTTTAGTTTACATATCTCAAAAAGTTACGATTTGATCCTTCAAATTTGAAGTTTGTTTCAATTTAATTCTTAAGTTTCAAAATTTATACTTTTAACCTTGATTTTTCAATAAATACCCACTCATCGTTTTTTAGTGTTTATGTCTATTATTTAATTTAAAATATTTCAATTGAGACTATTTTCCATCAATATTAAAATTAAAAATTAAAATTTCACTTCAT
Organism: Cucumis cinereus; assembly: GCA_037974625.1. Classification (NCBI taxonomy): domain Eukaryota; kingdom Viridiplantae; phylum Streptophyta; class Magnoliopsida; order Cucurbitales; family Cucurbitaceae; genus Cucumis; species Cucumis cinereus. The sequence continues at coordinate 3,507,635 of JBBPDJ010000002.1, read as the reverse complement.
AATTATTTTAAATTAATTAATAGACATTGACATAAAAAATTGGAAGAATTTTTTTTGTGAAAAATCAAGTTGAAATTGTAAAATTTAAAATCCATCTCAAAATAAATTACATTCTTATGGATAAAACTATAACATTTGAAAACTTAGCGGGCTAAATTAAATCAAAATAAAAATTTAAGAATTAAATGTGTAAGATTTTTAAATTTAAAAAAAATAAAAAATAGTTTTTTACAATGATGTTTTTAGATACTCATTCTAAATTATTGGTAGGGTGAAATTTGTTTAAATTAGGGACACTATTCAATTATACAAATATAAATGAACTAAAATTTTAAAAATAAGTAACTAGGATTTTCTTTTTCTTTTTTTCATCAAAATTAAGCTAATTTTTTAAATTTTATAAAAACAAAAATTAATGTTGGTTTAATTTCTTTCCAAATATACATATGGAGAGTTACTCAAGTAATAACTTAGGGGGCATTTGGGGCAAGGATTATACCGAACTATAATAACCCCCTCTAGCTACAGTAAATACTATTTAAAAATCCTCAATTAACTACCGTAAACACTATTTCAAAATCCTCAATTTGCTACAGTATTTACTATTTGCTACAGTTTTTATTATTTGACATTCATCATTTTTTTATTATTTGCTACAGTGTTGCACTATTTTCTTCTTAAACTAAAATAATCTACCCCACAAACACATACTATTATAACTCAAACTAAAATAATCTACACAAACTATTATAACTCAACGGACTATAATAACTCACTCCTTACCCCGAACACCCTCTTAAAGTCTATGAGTAGACTCATGCCTTAAAAAAATGGACATAAAAGGCATAGAGAGCAGTCTTCCAAAGAAAAATGTAGTGTCCGAACTCGACCAAAAATATATACACTCAAATCATTGGTTGACAAAAAACTTTAAACTGAAAAAAAAAAAAAACGAGTCAATGCAAGACTTGCGATATTTTCATTATAAAAGGTTAATTTACTCATTCAAAAATTTTATTTTTAGAATTTTATCAACGAGCTATTAAATTTTTGATAAATTAATGAAAATATATCCAATGAGTGACATCTTTTTTAGTACATCAAACATGAAAGTATGGTCATGTGGGCATGGGCGTTGTAGTCACCATATATGTTATATTTGAAAAATAATTTGTGTAATATTGAATTAGTTGTCGCCGTTTTAGATTATTTTAGTATGACATATTGAAATAAATTTGAGCCAAAACGACACATCGGCACGGCCACACCTCCCTTAATTTGCCCTTTTCTCTTACTATTATTTACCAAAATTACTTCAACAGAGTGGCTAAGTGCAAGCAATTTCCGGCCAAATGTTCCAGCAGAAGGTCGGTGCTCAAAACGCTGGAAGCCTTCTTCTGGTCGCCGCTCTCAATCACCGCATCGTCACACGTGGAGTAATCAGTCAGTGCGGCGGAGAGGCTGATTTTCAGGCTCGGAATGTCTTTTTTCGTAAGATACGTCAGACTGTTCTGCAGGTCGTCAATGGCGTCTTCGAAGTTCTGTTTGCACACGACTAGAGACTTCAATGACCCGATCTTCAGGCTTGAATCTTGTGCGCGTTTCGTTTGGAAAATGAGGTGTTTAATGGCGATCTTCAAGGCGACTGTTGGATCGGAGGCGCCTTTCACGGTGGACCGGCAGAGTGCGGGGAAATCAGCTTTGTCACAGATGGCTAATCCGTGAGCTTGGCCGGCGAAGACGACGACGGCGAGAAAGACCATTGAGAAAGAAACCAAATGCTTTTCAGCCATTGTTAAATAATTTCGGTATGAATTGCTTCTTTTTTTTTATTATTATTATTATATATTTTTTTTTTTGGTTTCTTTCTCAAGGTCGGGTTAGGGCAAAAATGGGGGGCGGGCAGAGGGGATGGTTTTGTGAATATGGGGGTGTTTTGGTCCTTTTATACTTCAATGGCAATTGCATGATTTTGTAACCGTTTTACTTAACTGCCCCAATAAGAACGGGTGGTTATTTTGTTTTGTTTTTTTCGGTGGAAGAACTTATGAGGCTTTCCTTGAATGTAGAGTGAGAATCGGTAAATAAGATACGGATAACAAAAGAAATAACAAAATAAAACGTTTTATTTTGAAAAATAAAAAAAAAATTAAAATGATAAAAATGATAAAATAATTTTTTAAAATTATCTATTATAAATTAACGACCAACCAAAATACTCATAACCAATTCAAATTCTACATTACTGATTGTACCAATTTATTTTCATGTTCGGTAATTTTTTTCATTCTCAAACAATTTATCAACTTCTACATAAATATCATTGTCTCTATCATTAACAGGTTCAAGAATAACTAGATATTCTGAATGCACCGACATATTTAATCAACTGTTAAAGTTGAAAAATGTAGCATCGTAATCCTATCCAACATTATTCTAAGATTTCAATACATTTAATACCTACATTTTCTAGGTACATTTTGTTGTTAAACAAACTATCACATTCAACTTCAATACAAGTTTAAATCATGATAGATACCCAACTTATAACAACCCTATTTTTTACATTTCTTTCTTGACAACCCTATTTTTAACAATATTTATTAAATTTTAACACATTTTTATATCATACCCAATTTATAACAACCCTATTTTTTAACTTTCATTCCCAAAACCCTATTTTTTAGGATATTTATTTAAAAATAACGTTATTTAAAAAAAATCAACTAATTCAATTATTAATATGCTTTAATTTTTAATTTGAAATTTGAATTGACCTTTGCCAGCTGTCTCTGCGCTGTTACCGGCAACTGGAACGGCTAGTGGTTGAAGACCTTATTTATATATGATTATAATTAGGGCTTCGACAGAATGCGTCTTCCATGGCCTTTCCCTTCGGTCTCTTCTTCTCTTTTCTCCTTTCTCTACAACTCGTGAGGTACCATTTTTCTTTCCCTCTTCTTCTTTCGAATTGTTTATGGAATTACTGTATTTTAGTTTGGTAGGTTGAAGTTGTGAGTTTAATTGAACAGATCGCTATGGGTGAATGAATTGATTTGGTGGCTTAGAAATTTGCCTTATCTGATTCTGATTTGTATAGTTGATTATTGGGTTCATCTACACAACTTTGGTAGAAGAAACTAATTGCCAAGATTTGTGTGTTTCCTGTTGATTCTAACTTTTATGTGATCCACTCAGTTGTCTAAAATTTTCCATGATGAACATGTAACGTGATTTCTCTGTTTCATTCGTTTTTTTCATATTCTGAAATTTTTCTGCATTATATGTATATAGAGAGATGTATTTTAATTATTGTTGTTTTCTTGAATTCAAACGACTTCTCAAACTTTTCTCTTACTCTTTTTTTTTTTTTTTACTTTTTTGCAAAAGTTTTTATCCAATCGTTTATTTAAATATTGTAGTTTGTTAAACTTATTAGTAATTAAGGGTAGTTTTCAAATTATTTAGAGATTTATAATAGTTTTCGGTAGAGAGAAAAACTCTCGTCTGTAAGAAAGAGAAAGAGAGTGAAGAAAGAGGCGAGAAAAAGGGTGAGGTTCCTCAGGAAAGATAAAATAAAAAGAAAGAAAGAAAGAAAGGGGGGTAGGAAAGATAAAATAAAAAAAAAAGAAAGAAAGAGGGCGATGGTTGCCAATTTTAGTTAAACTTTATTAATTTTTTAGTTAGTTTTAAATTTTAGTTTATTTTAAATTTTAAATTCCATTTAATTTTAAATTTTAGTTAATTTTAGGATTATAGATTTTTTTTTATTTTTAAATTAATTTTAGGATTTGAGTTTGATTTCTAGATTTATGTTAATTTAGAATTACAAATAAATTTTTAAAATGTTTAGGTATTTTATGATTATGGTAATTTTAGAATTAGAGATTTTTTCTTTTTGTTTATGTGTTTTTAAATTTTTAAAATCGGTCATTTAATAGGATCAATCATCAAAATCATATTTTTAAAAAACAAAAAAAAAATACACTTGAGTGAATATATTTTTAAAATTAATAGTAAAAATGTCATTGATAACAATTTTTTTTGAATGAACAATAATAAAACTAGCACTTAAGGACTAAATTTAAAATTTGTTAAAATTTATTAGACAATCGAACATCTATTTGTATTTTGAACAAACTTGGTTTGGTTACATTTAAAGTTTTGGTTTACTAATTTTGAGTTGTTTCCAACTAATTTTAATCCTAAGATAGATCAATATTTGCAATATAACCTATGAAAGTTTATCATGTCTATCAATTATCCCATTATTAAAGAAAAACTCATATAAATAAATTAAAAATCATCAATTTTATGTTCCTATCAAATTAAATCTTGAAAAACTCATATAAATAAATTAAAATCCGATCATATTCAAATTTTATTCAGAGATGTCAGATACTTCATTTTTTTCCTTTCTGAAATGTTTTTCAAATTAACCTATTTCCGCTCTCAATAATCTGTAGTGATTATAATGACTTAGTTTCTATCAATATTTTCGTAGTTTTCATATTTCTTAAAGTGAAATAGGTTAATTCTAACCACAAAAATAATTTTTTTTTTTAAAAAAAAAATTGAACACACGCATCCATTTCATTGTGATGAAAATTCGTCTATTTGTTATATAAATAAATAAATAAAAATAGAGAGAAGAAAGTTTAAAAAATGTCATATTAATTCAATCTATAGATGTTTATAAATAAAAATAGAGAGAAGAAAGTTTAAAAAATGTCATATTAATTCAATCTATAGATGTTTATTTTAAATGCAAATGTTTAATCTTTAATGAATCGTTTAAGAAAATTTTAATTGTTTATTTTAAATGAAAAAAGAATTTAATATATTAATCGTTTAAGAAAAATATTTCAAAAGTATTAATCATACATTTAAAATTTTGATAATTATAAAATTAATTAGACCTTATAAACTTGGTTATATAAAGAAGTAAAGAGATTGTTATTTTTCATTCTCCTCACTTTTTTTTTAAATTTTTTTATATAATAAAGGACGAATTTTCATAATAAATTTTGATAGATTATATTGCAGATATTGATCTATCACTAATAAGGTTTAGGATTAGAATTAGATTGGAAACAACTCAAAATTAGTAAACCAAAACTTTCAATGTAACTAAACCAAGTTTGTTCAAAGTACAAATAGATGTTCAATTGTCTAATAAATTTTAAATTTAGTCCTAAGTGCTAGTTTTATTATCATTCATTCAAAAAAATTGTTATCAAGACATTTTTACTATTAATTTTAAAAATATATTCACTCATGTATTTCTTTTTGTTTTTTTAAAAAAATGGTTTTGATGATTGATCCAATCAAATAACCGATTTTAAAAATTTAAAAACACATAAACAAAAAGAAAAAAATCTCTAATCCTAAAATTACCATAATCATAAAATACCTAAACATTTTACAAATTCATTTGTAATTCTAAATTAACATAAATCTAGAAATCAAACTTACATCCTAAAATTATTAAAAAATACATAAAAAAAATCTCTAATCCTAAAATTAACTGAAATTTAAAACTAACTAAAATTTAAAATTAACAAAAGTTTAGCTGAAATTGGGCAAACCCTCGCCCTCTTTCTTCTTCTTTTTTTTTTTTTTTTTGAATTTTATTATTTTATCTTTTCCAAGTGTTCAACCCTCGCCCTTTTTCTCACATCTTTCTCTACTCTTTTTCTCTTTCTTATGGACGACCCTCGTTCTTCTCTCCCTACCAAAAACTATCACAAATATCTAAATAGTTTGAAAAGTACCCCAAATTACTAATAAGTTTATCAAACTACAATATTTAAATAAATTTTCTGTTTTTATCTAACAACTCATATGTTTTCTTTTTCTAATTCTCATATAAATATTTTCTCTCCAACCTTTTTTTTCTTATTTGCAGACTTTTGTCTTTACAATTTTACATTTTTCATTCTCTTCAATCCTTGTTTTGCAAAATTCTTCTTGTTTACCTCTCGTTCCAAAATTTTTCTCTTCCCTGTTCTTTGCTAAAACATTCTTTGTATGAGGGTGTTTGCCGTTATGCCAAGCATTGGGCAACAATGCAGCATGCACTCAAGTGCGCGGAAGATGATGCCTTGATGCCAAATTTCTTTTATCTCTTCAATCTTGTTTTTGCAAAATTTTCAAAAAGGCAATGAGCAGCAAGGCTGTATGCACACAGTGCGCAAAAGATGCAGTCTTGGTGCACATCTGAACACAAATCATCTAGCAAACTTTAAAAAGCTCTTTACACTGTTCTAAACTTTAAAAAGCTCTTCAATTTTGTTGGTGTAAAAATTCTGATTTCCAAAATATTTTCTCAAACTTTTTTCTTTTTTCTTGGATGTGTAATATAACCAAATACGTTTGTCTCTTTTTTTTTATTACATTCTTATTCTTCTATATATTTATTCTGTTTGACTATATTGTTGTGTACATTATTTTGTTTCGCTTTTTTTATGTTATACTCGGTGTTTTAAAAAGCCCTTTCGGGTGCGCACCTAAACCCTAGCCTTGGAAAGGCAAGCTCACAAAATAAGATGCACATTTTGTGAAGCCCCAAGTCTCAAAGCACGGCTTTGGAGCTTTTTCATTTTTCTTAAAAAAAATAGTAATAATTAAGGGTTTTCCTTAAATATTAACTAGAAGAAGAATCAAGTTTATTAAGCCTAAATGTAAAAAATCTTTGTGTTTGAGGTTTTTTTTTATTTTTATTTTTATATATATATATTTCCACCTCAACTATGCTTTCTAAAGAGCCATTGTCCCTTAGTGCGTCTTGGGCATTTTAGAACACTGGTTATAACTTTTTTGGTTCTATTGTTATTGGATAGATCACTCTTTGTATATGTTTCCCTTTCTTTAATTCTTCTTTTTATTTTCTGATTCTCTTTTTGTTTCGCTAACGCTTTTTTAGAGCAATTTTAATTTTCTACTCTGTTGATTAATTATGGATTGTATTTGGTGTATTTTTGGTATATTGTTTTTCTATTTTTCTTAATTGTTGCATTTTTTTTTTCACTCAATTCCGTTATTATTTAGTATTGTTGATTTGTTAGTTATTTTGTACATATAATATTAAATAATTTATCATATAGTTTTTTATAATTAGATTTTTTTTAATAGAGTACGAACCTTTTACCCACCTATAAGATGAAAGATTATGTCAATTTTCGCTTATTTCGGTATTGTTAGATTAATTAGTGTAGATAATATGTCCTCATTTGATAATTCTTTTAGGATTTAATTTTATTATTTGTTCACAGATAGAATTTGAGCTAGGTGCTTTTTCAAGTAACTTTTATAACTACTCTAACAAAATTATGAATTTATTATTTATCTTGCCCCCCCTTCTAGTTTCTTTTTTACATAGATTTTTCTTATCTTTCTCTTTTGTATCTTCTTTAATTTCACTTATTGTATATGATTATTTTTGTATTTTGATAATTTGATGGGACATTTTTCTTTCTTTTTTTCTATTTTTTGGTTTTACAATTATTTAATACATTGCTAATTTTTTTTAAAATGTTCTCTTTATTTTTTTACTTTTAAAATTTGTTCAAGTTTTTATAATTATGATAGATATTAGTATAATCTAATTGCAGAAAAGTGAGTGAGTATATCAATTCAATTATGTTTGATTATATATTGCAGTATGAATCACATTACCTTGTATGATTTACACAAATGTAATTTATCATTGAATTTTTTTATTACCTAATTAAATTTTCCAATTCTTGTTTTAAGATATAGTTTCATTTTTCACATGTGGAATTTTGAACTATATTATGGTTTTTTTCCCTTTTTGGCCTTCTAATCTTTTTTCTACATTTTAAATTTTTCTTAGCATTTTTTTAGTTACTTTGGAGTTTTTGATGAGTTTCTAGATTACTTGATCCTTTTTTATGTTTGGCATGCCTCCCACCCCTT
>JBBPDJ010000002.1:3440927-3499597 GCA_037974625.1 Cucumis cinereus | reverse complement strand
TATATAGTGCATAAAGTTAAAAGGGGCTTGAGTCTCTATGCCGATATTAAATTTGCGTGTGAATTCAACAAAATAATATTAACTACGAGTAGAAAAGAAAATAGTTTACGACCATTTTGATTTTTGAGATGAACTAATGTCGCTCAAATTTTATTTATAAGACTTTACTTAGAGTGTTTGGATTAACTTTTTTTACCCTTATCTTATTATAAATACTTAAAAAGTCAATACAAAGATTCACGTACATGAACTAGTTACATGTTTTTAATAATATGTGGAATGAAAAATTGAACTTTGACTTGGAAGTTCATTGTAAAAACACCATGGGAGTTGAGCTCTACTCATTTTAACCACGACATTATTCGTCACAAAGCAATACACTTTCTCCATTATTCCTTCTTTTTACTATGATTAGAAAATTCACATATTTTGATTGCACAAAAAAAGGAAAAATTGCACAAAAAACCACGCTTGAAGTATAAAGGTAGTTGCAATTACACTTTTATACTTTTTATTGTAAAAATAGGGTCGTCAACTTCTACAAGTGTTAAAATTAGATCCTCAAATTCATAACAATTGTAGAAATTAGACCCTCAAATGATAAAATTTTTAGGGTATAATTGCAACTAACAAATTTTAAAAGTGGGTTTTGCAATTAGTCATGCAATAAACTAGTTTTTAAACAATTTATATGCAAAATAGGTGCAGAGCAAATCTTACCAAGAATACCAATGTATAAATTTCAACGACGAGCTCGGGATCGACTTTTGTTTGCTTGTATGCATCTATCTTATTGGACTCCTACAACAGTAGAAGCAATGTTGTTTATTATGTGACCAACATAGACCAATCTAGATATGATTTCTTTGAAGACTTGGAAAAGGATCTCATTCACCATGTTTTTTCATTGTTGACGCTACGAAAGTGTATAAAAAAGGATCTCAGAAGGCCATTAAGGTTTAGTATAAAAATATAAAAGATGTGTTAAAAGTAGAAGACAACGATAACTATTCTAGAAGCTTCTTAAAGCATCTATGACAGACTTTTCTAGAGTAATTAGACCATCAAACAGATGCTCGACGACAAAATGAGCGAACATAACTTTGTTTCATTACATCTGAGAGAAGAGAAGGTCCTTCAAAGTTGCTATCAATATATATATTTGAGTAGATCCCAGGACTTTCTGCAATAACCTTTCCATTATGTTCCAGAGATGGCACCTACAGATTAGAAGAAATTCAACTGTGATGAGTGACAAAGAATGGAAAAATGAAGCAAGAAACAAGCATATGATTTTCTTCAACAGGAATCACCTTGTTCATAGGGTATACTTTCTCCTTATACCAGTCAGGCCTGTTACAAATAAAGTTACTCCTTATATGACCAATTGATTTTGAGATGGAACTTCAAATTTATCCAATAATGACATCAAAATCGATATTTGTATAAACACACTAAGCTGATAGATTATGCTCCAGTTAACCTTTTCTGCATATTCCTACAACCCTCATTACAAAGTGTAATTAAGAAAATATAATAACACAGGCATGGAAATTAGGCACCGAGTATAAAAGTCTTGCAACCTAATAATGAACAGCCAATAACTCTTGTAATTTCGGATGATCCAAGCACGTTGTGCATAAGGTTTAATTCCTGGTTCAACTTTTATTTCTTTGATTAAAACGAGAATGTTTCTGGTCGGTATCAACGATAAAGTTGTAAGCTTCAGTATATAATCAAATTTGCACCTTGCAAAATAGAAAAACTCAGACTGTTGTAGTGCTTGGCCACCGACACTCCGACGATCAAGTCAATTATTGTTTAGAGAGAGAGCTCAAGTAGAAGTTCGGATGTAGATCTTACCTTACCTCAAATGTTACGAGCCCTCTCATTTATATAGAAATAGGTTTTGTAACATTTGTTTATTGTCGTTACTAACTATTTTGAATCGTCGGATTTATGTCACTAGCGACTAAAACATGTGCAAAGGTGCAACACTTAGACACAATCTTTACTATCATAGAATCAACCTTCATCCTTAAGTATTATAGCTAGATGACCATTCCGATGGATCAATCTCCATAATTAGCTAAATAAAATATGGCTAGATGGTTGATCCCATGGATCAGCCTCCATATTCAAGCCAAATAAATATTCATTTTTTCTCTCGCAACATTTCTACCCCTTCCCGTCCTTTCACTCCATAAAGTAAGAAAATTATTATTGAAGCAAAATATCATTTGGGTGCAAAAAAGATTTGAGTGAGGACTTCTGACTTTGTAACCCAAATAAGTATTCGTATATTATAATTATACACAAAAAGTTATTTTAACATCAAATATTAAATAATTTATCATAAATAACAAATCATGACAACTATCACGTTACTTTCTGTATTATCTTTTTGTAAATGTATCAAGTAATTTTTTGATACATATTCATTGTATTTTATAAATAACAATTAAATGGTAATTGAGGCTTTACACAAAATGAATAATAAATTAGGAAATATTAAAAATATTACACAAATAATATTTACCTTAAAAGAGTGGTGCATGTTAATAATTATTGAATCTAAACTCATTTTGACATTCCATAATAGATCAATCATATAAAGAACATAATTCGACTGAAATACGATTATCTTAACAATCAAAACATATTCAATTCAACTCGAATCAGACTTTCCTATGAAAATTTGGCCTATAGTGGAAAAACATGTACATTTCCAATTCCACCCACCAACCCAAATTTGATGGCAACTAGTTTTTTCTTTTTTTCATTTTTTTCCCCTTAATTTCAAATTTAAAAGCAATCGAATTTATTTTCGGCAACTAGATTCCCACGTGGTATTTAAATTATAGGTAGAAATTTTCCACTTGGGGGCTTACGTGGCTGTTCCTAATTGGTTTGAGAATGATTTGACTTATTACAACGGGGCCCTCCACGAAGTTACAAATGAATCTAAACTGGAATCATATAATATATATATATAAATAAATAAATTGAAATTAAAAAAGTGGTGCAGAATATTCTAAAGATTCTCGGGAGTGGGCCCACCTTCATGGTTGAATATTCACGGGCTCGGCCTTTATGACTTTGAATTAAAATATGTAGTTAGTATGTTACCGTCGTTGAATTTAATTAATGTCTATTACATAAATTATTTTTAAAAGATTAATAATAATAATTTAAAATATATTATTTCCTAAGTTTCCTTCCCTTTCACTCTTCAATAATCAATAAATAAACACAAATGAGTACTAAGTCGCCAATTTGCTTTGCAACACTATTATTTAAAATATTTTTAAGTTAAATTACATGTTTAATTAATAAAATTCAACTTTATTTATACATATTTAATCTACTATATAAATTTGAACTTTTTTAAAAGTAATATTTTAAATAAATATATTTTTGAATTTTATGCTTAATTAATTTAAAACTTGAGTTTTGTTAAATAACTTAGGCTTGGTTTGGTAATAATTTTTATAAAAAATTAAGCATATTTTCTCTCAATTTCTTACGGGTGATTTGCATTTTTTAAGCACAATGGTTCGATTCTGAACCAAATTTAAAAACAATAATAAATTAAAAATAATTTTTTTAGATTTCAAATTTTAGCTTGGTTTTTTAAACTATTGGTAGAATGCACTATACATAACGAATTAAGAAATTTAGAAGTCTGAGTGCCCGTAGACTTTTAGATTTGCACTTAATATCCTTAATTCAAATGTTTACCTACTTTAATGACGTCAAATGAATTATTTTAGTGCACTGTCAATAAGTTGGACGATTAAAATAGTAAATAAACATGTAGTTATCAAATTTTGAAAAATAATATTGTTAAACACCGAAGAATTTAGTATAGACTTAGGAGATTCGACCCCCTACAATTTTATGTTCTTTATATATATATATACAATAATGCTAATATCAGTGTCTAACGTAGGTTCAAACTTCATTTCTTATATATTTTTTTTAAGATTATTTTGACTAAATTATAAAGTTTTAAATTTTTGGATCTGCCCCTTTATATGAATATGTATTTAAAGTTATTTGTATCCTAGTATAAAAGAATTATGTATTTAAATAAAATTTTCTTTTCGAGAGTTTATGTGAATATATGGTAAATTTGGATGAATATTAAATGTTTGAAAAATAATTAGAGAAATAAGGTTCTTTTGATCCTAGGTCTTGGGTTTAAAATTCGATCTACTTTTTTCTTTTTACAATGGACTTGGGTTTAAAACCGGACCTCTTATAATTAATTTAACTCAAACATTATTAAAATTTAGTTCAGTACAATTTATGTCTCTTTTGGTAAGACAATTTGCGTCTCTTTTGGTTCTTTATCTTTAAACAAGTGACAAATCTAAGAGTAAAACAATGTTGAAATATAGATAAATTTTTTAATTAAAAAATATATAAATTCAATAGAATAAACATTAATCTCACAATTTGATCCGGATGATGATTAAGTACCGAATAAACAAGTGGAATAATTTGTGGGACAAGAGAGGAGCTATGTTTTAGTGAGACAAGAGAAAGAACAAGTAAAAAAATAAGAACAAAGGATTCTGACCAAAGCGAATGAGTTTGTATGAGGTGAGAAACAAGTATGTGTGAAGAGAGTTTGTGGGATTGTGAAGGAGGGGCAGGTTAAAAAGCAGGAGGACTCCTGCATGCATTACATAGTGACAGACGGTGAGACTGACACGACAATCGTTAACTACACAGCAGGTGAAGTAGGCATTTTAGAGGCTTGTGAAATCTAAGTCGTGAATTTATTTTTGTTTTTTTAATTAAATAGGTTGTGAGTTAAAGATATGTCTACTTTATAAATAGTTTTTTTTAAAAGAAAAAATAAATAAATAAAACCAAGAATAACGGCCTCTAATTTGCCAAATATTTTTAAAACTATCCTATTTTCATAAATATTTTTATTCACAAAATTATTAAAAGTAAAAATACTGAATATATACCCATATCGTCTTTTATGCCCAACCCCATTATCGTATATGACAAGGACAGACTGGACTTTTAACCCATGAGGTCAGAATCTGTGAGAGTATATCCCTAGTCTTGACTTTTGTGCCCATTCCATCTGATCTGTCACATCATATATCACAAGGGTACATCCGTCTTTTCACTAATAAAAATGTTCAGAATCTCCCTTGTCTATTCAGTTGACTCGGTGCTTGTTGACTCAGTTTCTCGACTTTTCACCTTTATTTATTTGCCATAAATAAACAGATTAAATTATGGGTTTAATTTTGTGTCTAATTTTTTTTTATTCATTCAATTTTTTTTTAAAACAAATTAATTAATAGATGTAATAAACTTTATATTAAAATATCATCTTAGTTCTTGTAATTGGATGGTTGTTTTTTTAGTACATGTACTTTTAAATATTTAATTTTGGCCCTCGTACTTACAATAAAGCTCGAAAGTAGTCTTCCTAATAAATTAGATTAAAAAATAGGGTAAGTTGGTAAAAAAAAAATATTTACACTAGACTTTTTAAGCAGCATTTTAAAAACAATATCATAATAGTGTAACCTTAGGAATATATAGACCATGATCTTTTGTAGTTATGTTTAATTAATCCCTTAAAATTTAATAGACTCTATAAATTTGACAAAAGAAAATAGAGTTCATAATTTGTTTTTGGTAAAAAATAATCTACCGTTGCATATAATAAGTATTTGAAAAATACGGAAAAAAATAATAAATAATATAAGTTTTGTAGGCTCAATTTTATATTTCAAAATATTATTTATTGTTATTTTAAATCCTTATAGTTTTATTAAATATAAAATTGAATGTTGAAAGTACCTTATAATTTGGAGAAATAAACCAAATTATAGTTACATCCATTTTCATGCAAACTCTTAAATCCACTAGCCACCTGCTTATATAATTTTCATACCCTCTTTATTCAATGTGTTTGACTTTCGGGTCAAACACGGTTTTTAAAATAGAGTAGTGTCACTACATCAATGTGGAATATACTAACATTTATTGTGAAAGTAAATTATAGTTTTTTTTTGTTTTTTTGAAAAATTACATTTAAATTAAAATTCGAACCACAAAGGGTAAAGAAAAAAAAAGAAGAAAAGTCGTTTGCTCCTCGGTAGCCTTAGAAGCAAAAGAATGAGCCAGGATATTATTCCATCTTTGAACATGCCAAAAAAAGACATCACCCCAAGTTTTGCGCATGATCCTTTGCCTCATAAAGGATACTCTAGTAAGATTCTAAAAGATACCAAACAAATGGTTAACAACTTTCGAGTAGTTAGACTCCACCATGGTTGGTCGAAGATTAAGGGAATTCATGTATGAGAGAGCTTCACAAATAGCCTAGACTTCAAGAATATGGATCCCGTTGCAACTATTAAAGAAAGTAAATTATAATTTTTGACATTAAAGTATTTTGAAATATAGCTCGAGATGTATCTAATTATTTTAAAAAAACTATTTATTTTAAAAAAGAGTGTGGTAGTGTGGCCAAGAATGGATGACCTCATTGACAATCATATGCATGTATTCGTCCATTTGGACACAATCGTCTTCTTCATGTCTCAAAGTCGTTGTTTGTTTTTGTTAAGAAACTAAAACCATTTTTGGCGGATTTCATCATTGGTTTCATCTCCCAAAATTCCCCTTTTCGATCCCACAGAAAGCCATTTCAATTCCCCATTTAATTCCTTAAACAAAATCCTTATTCCCAATTCAGAACACCCACTCTGTAACCATGGAGGTCGACGGCGGAGCCACGGCGGCGCCTCACCAGAGGAAATTCTCTCTTCCGGTCGACTCCGAACACAAATCCACCAAATTCAACATATTCTCCGTCGCAGCTCCCCACATGCGAACATTTCACCTCTCTTGGATTTCTTTCTGCGCTTGTTTCATTTCAAGTTTCGCCGCCGCTCCTCTGCTTCCGGTTATCCGTGACAACCTGAATTTAACGGATACCGACATTGGAAACGCCGGAATCGCCTCGGTCTCCGGCGCTGTTTTCGCTCGAATCATGATGGGTTCGGCTTGCGATTTAGTCGGACCACGTCTCGCCTCTGCTTCACTCATCCTCATAACTTCACCGGCGGTTTATTTAACCTCCATAGTCTCATCCCCCGTTTCGTTTTTCCTTGCCCGATTCTTCACCGGATTCTCCCTCGCTACATTCGTCTCAACCCAATTCTGGATGAGCTCCATGTTCTCCTCCAACGTCGTCGGCACCGCCAACGGCGTCGCCGGCGGCTGGGGGAACTTAGGCGGCGGCGCAACACAGTTAATCATGCCATATGTTTTCGCCATAATCGAACACATCGGCGCAACGAAATTCACTGCGTGGAGAATCGCTTTCTTCATCCCAGCTTTATTCCAAACGCTTTCCGCCTTCGCAGTTCTCCTCCTCGGAGAGGACACGCCGGACGGGAACTTCCGGCGGCTTCAGAAAACAGGTGAAAAAGCAAAAGACAAATTCTCAAAAGTTGTGTACAATGGGGTGACGAATTACAGAGGATGGATTCTGGCATTGACTTATGGGTATTGTTTTGGAGTGGAATTAACGATTGACAATGTAATAGCGAATTACTTTTACGATCGGTTTAATTTGAATCTACATACGGCGGGGATAGTGGCGGCAAGTTTTGGGCTGGCGAATCTGTTTTCGAGGCCGTACGGCGGAGTGTTGTCGGATGTGGTGGCGAAGAGATATGGGATGAGGGGGAGATTATGGGGTTTGTGGTTGGTTCAAACGATTGGGGGAATTTTGTGTGTTGCTCTTGGATTGGTTGATTCTTTGAGTTCTTCAATTGCAATTATGATTATATTTTCTGTTTTTGTTCAAGCTGCTTGTGGACTTACTTTTGGTGTTGTTCCTTTCGTCTCTCGAAGGTACACAATTTTCACAAACCCTACCTTCTTTCTTCTCCTCTTTTCTTGTTCTACTTATCTTTATGCAACACCTCTTGACGATATCAAAAAATTATCGGTTGGATTGAATTACATTTTATTTTGAATTGTGTTGCAAATTTTTTTAAAAACTATATTTTGGATTGTATTAGGTTATACAATTTAGTAGTCGGGTCAATTTTATCCAACCCGATTTTATTATTATTATTATTATCGAATGAATTTGAATATAGATTAAACTTTGATTTTATTTAGGTTATTTACTTAAATATAACATTTTGTTTACTCAACAAAAAAAAAAAAACTTTTATTGAAAAATAAAAGAATGAAAAAATAGACACTCGACCCAACCGACCCAACTCGAAAATTATAGGTTAGGTTGACTCTTGCACATGTTCAATTTTTGTCAAACCAAGGACCAGAATTGGTCCATAATTTACCTCCAACTCGACTTAATTTTTAAACATTAAATAAAAGATCGGACCTAAAAGCCTTTTGGCCACTAACACATCTACATGGTCCGGGCCATCTTCGATTGAACAACTTTCATATTTGTAACCTATTGATCTTAAACACTTTCATATATAAACAGTAGGTTTTAAGGTTAGCATGCTATATACACGCTTGAATCTCAAAACCAGCCAATAAATTTATTATTACTATATTTTCTTTTTTCTTTTTTTAAAAAAAAGACTTGTTTATTCAACAATGTCTAAAACTAATCTTCACCAATAAAAAGACAAGAATAAAACAAAAATGGAAAAAAGAAAAACACACACTTTATTTCAAAATTCCAAACCAATTCTAGTAAACTGCCTAACACAATTCACACCTTCTAATTTTGTTGACTTAAAACATGGTTTGTATTAATATATCCACTTTTTTTAAATTTATCAAAGATACGTAAGATTTCTTTGATTTACTGATATATCAACATACTAACGAAAATTTTAATCCTTGGTGACAGGTCATTGGGAGTAATATCGGGGATGACAGGCGGGGGCGGGAATGTCGGGTCGGTGCTGACTCAGCTAATATTCTTTAGAGGTAACAGATACACAAAAGAAAGAGGAATAACTCTAATGGGAGTGATGATAATAGCTTGCACTCTACCAATCGTATTGATTTATTTTCCTCAATGGGGGAGTATGCTTTTTGGGCCTTCTTCCAAAATTGCTTCTGAGGAAGATTATTACTTATCTGAATGGAGCCCTGAGGAGAAGGCCAAAGGCTATCATATGGGAAGCCTTAAGTTTGCTGAGAATAGTAGAACTGAAAGAGGCAAAACCCTTAAAGGAACTGCTGATGCTGATGATTCCCCACCTCATGCTTAAATAACTACAAATTTCCTTTTTGGGCCTGAAGCTATCGGGCCTTAGGCCCAGCCCATTTGTAGTGTGTTTCTTTTGTTTTAGGTAAAGAGTGTGGAGGTGAAAATTCAAACAAAACTTGCATACCTTTATTAGGCTAGATGTGAAACGTCTTAACCAGGTAAGTTGTGTTCGAGTTAGCTAAGTAAGATATATTCTTGTTTATAAACCCCGATGTAAGTTTTAATTTGAAGTATGATGATGTACTCATTTTCGTTAGTTTTCTTTGTTGATATGTGAACATAGTTTCGTTATTTCAAAAGCCATGTTAATAGGTAAGTCCACTCTTGGTATACAAGCAAGAACTATTAAGTCTATTGGCATTGATACATAACCTAGAAAGCTACTCACATAACCATGGGAATCCAGATCTAAAAGCAGACGATAATAATGTTATTTTCAAATTTTGAAGTCAAAAAGACGTTTTTCGTGAATCTAAGATTTTCAATGAGTGGACATTTAGATTACTAGATTTGTTTTGGAATAACGAACAGGTTAATAAAATTAAAATCGTATTATACCAATTATAAACTAATTCTTGTAACAAAAAAAAAAAAAAAAAAAAACTTAAAATATATCATACGAAACAAAAAACAGTTATCCAAATATTTTCGCTGCCCACCACCATCCTTTAAAAAAATAATAATAAATAAATAAATAAACAAACCCTAATAGAAAGTCAAATAGGGGAATGGGGCATGGAAAAGGTGAAACTTTAAATTGTAATATACTAAAAGGGAAATTATATATGGTTTCTTTCCATGCTCTTCTTCCCGCAAGTAGAAGGAAGTAGAAGGTCTGGGTTAGATACAATACAAGAGAGCAGAGCAGTAAGCCACTAAACAGAGTGCGTGTAAAGTACAAGAAACAGATCTCAGGAGCCATTAAAAAGCCTATAAATTATGATATTAATTACAAAGGTAAAACAACAAAAAAGCAATGCCTCGCGTGCAATTGATTCCTCACACAGACACAAGCCTTCCTCCACTATCACCGCCATTAAACTCTCTCTTTAACTTACCACCAACCAATTTACCAAAGAAAAAGTGAATAGAATAGAGTAGGTCACCACTTCAACTCATTACAACTTCAAAAACCCTTGCTCACTAAAGTCAAAAAGAATCAATTTTGAGAGATGGGTTGGGGAAATTTTGGGTCACTTTGTTTGTACTAATTAGGAAATCAAATACTGATGGATTCAGAAAAAGCCAACAGCAACAACCCATAAATGCTTTTATAATCATCACCTTCCTACATTTTCCAAAAATATAAAGAAAAAACTGCAGAAGGGAAGCTACAGAAAAGGAAAAAACAAAAACAGAAGAGTGAAAACATAGAGAATCAGTAGCAGACATAATCATGGGATCTAGCAATTCTCCTGACAGCACCACCACCCCTTCTAAGGCAAGAGTCTATGCTAGTAGGAAGAAGGGGGGCTTGAGATTTACCATAAGAATTCCAACATATGGAGTTCTGAAAGCCTCTGGATTCTGAAGATGGCTTCAGCTGGATGTCAATCAGATCAACGTCTACGCATGGGATTTGGCTGCTGCAGGCTAAATGAATAGGCTGTACTGAGTAACTTCCTATGATTTGATCGTATGTTATGCCTGAAATTGCAACTGCTCCTGTTTGGTTCTTGCATTTGGACTTGTCGCAGTAGTATTGGTCTATCATAATAGGCACCTTTACATCAGAAACTTGGATGTTTGAGAATGATACATTCTTCACTGACCCTTTTCCTCCCTGTTCATATTCCATCAAATCCAATCAGAACCGTTCGATTCTATCCATCACAGTTTTTTTATTGACCAAATGGGATAAGAGTGTTTGAACTACATCTGTGATTCTATATAATTTCTATCATTAATGCAAGAAATAATTTACTAGTGAAGGAGGATGGTTAGACATATCATATTAAAAAATAAATAAATGCTTTCATTGAGAAAGAAAGGGTTTAAGTATGCACTGTATTATACTCCCGTTTTACAAAGCGAACATATGAAATCTTTCCTATAAACCGTGTCACTATATACTATATTGTATCTATGTACTTACTTTGTTCATCGTGTCAAATCAATCCATAATATTTTTTTTTTTTTTTGAATGATGAAATCAAATCAATCCATAATTTATTCATTATAGGTACGTACGTTATAATCATCCTTTTCCTAATGGTGTTAGCAGAAAAGACAACATAAAATAATAATCCAGACTTAATATTAGGAAATAAATAGGTCAGTGGCCGTAATTAAAGGAGCAGATTTGTAGTTTAACTTTAAACTTTTTTTTACCTGCCAGGTCTTGATTCTCACTCCTGAAAGAGTGTTTTGAATTGAGATATTTTGGACAACAATATTGGAGACACATGCAGCACTTTTATCTTTCCCAAGTCCCCCCAAGCTGTAAAATTATAGGCAAGAAAATAATCTTTAGTGCTGAATATAATAATGTTAAAAAAGTTGAGCAAAATCAAGGCCATAAATAATATTCTCTACAGGAATTAGCTTTATGAAAAAGTAAAATTAAAATTTTACCTTATGCCATGTCCAGGGCCACAATTGATATGATGAATGTGGATGTTGGAGCAGCCAGTCTGAATGGAAACACAGTCATCTCCTGTTAAAATAACAAATCTTAAAATAAGTTGGTTCAATTGTGTAGTCCAGTATCTTTGTTGTGTAGCTTTATGTGCCATTGCAATCAAAATATTGTTAAATGGAGGTATATTTTTTAACCTCTATGGAGTTATTTAATTTTACCTCATAATTTTCCATCATTAAATAGACAAGAGAGAAGATATGTGAATTTGAGTAAAACATTCCTTAGAACTGAGACTGGCATTAATCTAGACATGTGACAATCTGAATTAATAGTGTTATTGGGGAAAAAAATCAATTACTTTTTAAACAAAATAGCTTTTCTGCAAGCACCTTTGAAAAAATTAATAATTTAAAAGTGTGTTTACTAAAGCTTATTCAGTGATTTTAGAATACTAAAAGTAGTTTTTTTTTCTAATTAAATAAAAATCTTAACAAATAAGAAATAGTTCAAAAAATTGAATCAATCTAAAAACCTTCTTTGAAGAAACACTTTTGAAATGTTTAACCTAAAATTCTCAAAATATAGTAATAATTGATAGAATCACTTTTGAATATAGTGCAATCAAACAAATTTGTTAATTAAAATAATTTTTTTTAGTAAGATATAATAACATTTTTATTGATAATATTTTTTTAACAATTGTTTATATTATTAGAAGGTATTTAAACGGCCCAAACTTTAGTTTTATACTTATTATTTTAATTTTATATTATTTTTATATCTTAAAAAGTATTTTTGAAATTTGAGTCAAGATTTTCTATTTCAAAGCACCACTTTCTTGTGTCCTCAAAATTATAAAACAGATCAAAAAAAGATTAAGAGTAAAAGTTAACACTTGAAAGGACATAAAATATTATTAAAGAAAGGCTGTGAATTGGGTTGGTTCATACCACAGCCAATGTTGGAGTGTTGAATCTCGACATCTCGTGTGTTCTGCAGGTGAATGCCGTCGGTGTTGGGGCTGTTCTCCGGCGAAGAAATGGTGATATTGTCAACTTTGACGGTGCCGGAGTTGTCAAATTTCAGATGGCACTGTGGACTGTTTATTATGGTGATGTCACGAACTGTCACATTATAACTGGAATAAAATCTCAAAGCCTGTCATTTATAAGCAAAATATTAAAAGAAAATCCCAATTGAATTTTAAAAAAAAATGTAATTACAAGCAAAATGAGAGAGAAAGAATAAGAAAAGTTTACAGTAGGCTTCATATCTGGAATGTGCTTCAATTTCTTCTGCAGAAACAAAAACAACAAGAAATGATTTAGCTAGAACCATGACGTCTCAATGTAATTAGCCTAGTTTAACGAAGAGGGGGAAAAAAGAACTAACTTTGTTATTGTAGAATGTGGAGAGAGTCCACCAATTGAAGCCCTGGCCATTGACAGTACCAGAGCCTTGAATGGTGAAGTTATGTAGCCATTTGAAATTAAGCCATTGAAACAAGCTGGATTTAGGCCACGAACTTACTTTTGGAGGTGCCAATACAGCTCCATCAATCTGCTTTGGAATTGCACTTCCCATTAATTATCTTATCCTTTAAACTCTAAGCAGAGCACTAATTTCTTTTTTTTAAAAAAAAAAACAATCTGTTGCATGACAAGTCAAAGAATATACTTTTTGTCTCTTTTTTTTTTTTCACATTCTCAAATATACAAAAATCTTGAAGAAGAAGAAAATTGTACCGACCTGAAGAACAAGCTGAGGCATACAAGGGCCATTTAGAGTAATGGGTTTGATGAGAAACTTGTACTGTGATGGTATTTCCAACGTAGCTCCTTGAATCTCACATGCAGCTTTCCATGCTGCTAGAAGTGCCTGCATAGAATGGTTTTCACAAGTTCAACAAAGTATATCAGTCACAATTTTTAGCTCTGTATCTGTTTTTTGAGGTTGTTTTGTACAATTTTTACCTTGGAATCATCAGAAACTCCATTGCCCTTTGCTCCAAAAGACAAGAGACTAAAAATGGTAGACTGAGATGGATTGTAATCAGGAAGTGGAGCTGGTGCAGGGCTTGAACCATGGCCATTGCCAGCGCCCTTTTGCTTCTGATGCTTGCTCTTCTTGCTGTGATATTGCTTCCTTGCTTCCACTCTAACTACAGAAGAAGAAACCAGCAAAGACACCACCAAAAACAGAAACAGTGAAAGAGTTAACTTCTTGCTTCTTTGTTTCATCTTCTAAAGCACTATTACTTCAATTTAAGACTAGAGAGTTTAAGCTAAGTTTCTAATGGAAGCAGGGTAGTGAAGTCTTTAAAATATATAGAGAATTCAAGGCCTGTCACATTAAAAAAAAGCAACCTATTGTCCAAAAATAAATTACCTAATGGCATTCAACCCAGCAGCCAGCTCAAAAAGAATAGACATAAAGTACACTCCATCTTAAGCAAGTGAATCGTATTATAGTTGGTGAAAGTTGTAATTATTCATAGCACGTCTGTTTGTATAAATTAGGTATCAGCCAAATTATGAAAGCTACCTACGGAACAGAGAATGGATAATGCTTTCAAGAGTGAATCTTCTGAAATACAAATAAACTAATCTTACAAAAGTATAATAACAATTATGCACTTGTTGGCTTTGAATAAAATTAATCCCTTTGTGTTGGGAAAAAATTAAAATTGCAAATGATGCTGTTTTGTTGACATGGCATCTTTTGAATAAAAACTTTGGACATATACTTACATATATATACATATATTATATTACTTCACTTTCTTAAAAAGATACCAAATATTTAATGTAGTTATAGCATTTAGTTTCCTAAGATTTTTAAGAATGCTTTCTAACGTAAAGCTAAACCCATGACTGAAATGTTCTGATTCAATTAAAGACATGGTAAAACAAACCAGTTACTTGATTAAGCGTGCCTTACTTTCTTAAGAGTCAAAAACTGTTACAGTTAATGAAATATATTATTTATATTCTTTTGTTTGGTTGCAAATTGCAATATGCTTTAAAAAATTCTAAAGATAGGTAGGTGAGTTTTGGGATGGTTTTTTTATAAGGACACAATGTATTTTTAACTCCTAAAGTTTCAATAGTTTTTGGTTAAATGATAAAGACTACACGAATTCTAAAACTACTAAAAAAAACCCCTCAGATACTTTTAAGAGAACTACTTAATTAGTGATGTTTGTTCATGGTTGTCATATAAAGAACATTTCATTCAAAACATCCCAAACTCGTCTTAAAATATTTTAAGGTCTGTTTAGAGCACATAATTGATACCTTTCCCAAAAAAAAAGAAAGATTTTCAGAATTAGTATTACTTTTAACTTCATTCAAAGTTTAAAATGCAAAAACTGAACTCCATCCTTACAAACATTTTCTCAAAGTATAGGCCTTGCCATATTTACCCTTAAACTGAAGCATAATTTCTTCCCAAAGAGAAATCACAATATTTGTCTAAATTTATGATTCAATAGGATGAAATTATAAGTTTAGAGTGAATCCCATTTTGATTTTTTCCCACATTTTCCAGTCCTTGGGGTAAATGTAAATGCCAGAGTAGTTGCAGACCATAGACAATTAAAGTCAATAACAGAACAGATTAAAGATGAACATCTAACCTCCTGACTAACAAGAACCAAGATGCAGATTTATCAAAATCATAAAATATAAAAAAGAGTCTAAAAATGGTGCCCCAAAATGACAAGTAACATAATCAAAAGCACCAAGCAGAAGGGGTAACTGGGTTAGTGGCCAATCAGAAACCCCACTACACAGATAAAGAACAAAGTCTACAGAGCTAAATAAAACAAAAATAAATAAATAAATAAACAAAATCCACTTGGTACTGTTAGGGAAGGGGAAAAAAGGAGGTGGGTGTTGTGGTATCTTTGTTGTTTAGTGAGTAAATTTAATTGAGCTTGAAATCATGGGGGCGGTTTATATAGTTGAATACCTGGAAAGTTCTATAAAGAGAGGTTTGAAGAGGAAGTGGCTTGCACGTTGATATAACTAGAAATTCAACCAAGATGCTGCTCCATCGCCATTTTATAATAGTGACCTCCATTTGGCTCCATTTGAATCTACCCACCTGGTTAGCCGTCGCACGCGGTGGGCCACTCCATGGCCCGGTCGGTGCCCACTACGGCGATCTTCTTCTTCTTTCTTTCTTTCTTTCTTCTCTATCCTGTACCAGTTTGTGGTCGGAGTTGAAATGGAATTTGGAGATTACTTTTTGGTATATATAAATAAAATGGTAGGTCAGCTACACTAAACCACAGAGCTCCTTTTTGACAGTCGGAAAAGTGAAAAAGGCTGCTGCTAGTTGCAGAATCGCCATGGCCGAGGTTGATGAAAGAGGAAGATGGATGATACTTTTGGGTTTGGGCCTTGTGACATATTTTGTTGGGCCTATTTTGGGCCTTTTGTGGTTTCTGGATCTTACGGCCTAAAAGGCTGTTTTAACCATTTAATATATGTTGGGCCTGGACCCTCCTAATAGCTTCCAGCCCAATTTGAAAATTAGGTAACTTATTTGTTGACCTTTGCTACAATAAAGGTGCCAACTTCTTCCATTATATAGCTAAACCTTCACCAATTAAATTTCTCTTGTTATCTCTCCCAATTTAATATATTAGTGTTCATACATGTGGTGTTAGTAATTTGAACCTAAGATTTGAAAGTCATATGACGACATAAAAAAATCGAGAGAGAGGCTCTATTAAGATGAAGATGAAGAAAAGTCAAAACGTTTTGATACCCAACTTGAAATTACTGTACAAAATCATTGACACGATCCAGATCCAACATAGTAAGTAAGTATTTAATATATAAAATATTACATACATTACATACAAATATATTAAAATGTCCAAAGTTACTTTAATATTAGGTGAATCCTATTTGACATTTAGACTTTAAAGGTTTGATTTGTATAGTTGATGCTTAGATAATTGATTACGCTTTTATATTTTTAATATAAATTGACATATTAAAAAAAATTAACTTTATTATTTAGTAAAAAAGTGTAATATTTAATTAATTAAGAAATAAAAATTCATTAATACTCCAACTTTACCAACAAAACTTATTTGAAGAAGTCAAATTGAGGGAATTAGGTACAAATCATGAAAAGCAAAATATAGCATAAAAGAAGTTACCTCGTGAGAAAGGGAAGTGATGTATTTATAGATTTAATCAAGACCATAGATATGAAACAAACATTAATGATATGTTTGACCGAACATCACTCTATTTCCTTATTACAACTACTTTGATTGAGTGAATACAAGACGAAGTGGCGTATTCTTTCATATGTATGTGTTATTTATACCATACATACGAAACATCACAGTATAACAAGAAAGATATATGTTTAAATAGACAATCATGTCATTTGTCACATTCGTAGAAAACTGTATTAATATATATTTAAAAAATTGGATATGAATAACATGAATTGAGGTAGGGGTTAAAGGAATGGGGCCGCCGTGAGAATGAGGGAACAATCATTTTGAAAATAGACTGAAATTGGGGGAATTGGCCAATGTCTCCCACCAAACCAATCAATTTCCATATCCATTTTTCAACCTTCACTATTTCCAACTTTCAAACCTCTTTCATTAATCCGGGGAAATTTGTTATTTAATTTCGAACCTAGTTGTTATTTGATATCTACCCAATTATTTGTTGGAATAGACGAGTATCTCACTCCATATTTGAGATACCAATTATAATATAGTTTGCATTTTTAATTACTGAACCTCGAAATTAACTATATTATTATTATTATTTTAAACTCTCTTAATATTGTGTTAATATATTAAGTTATCGATTCAATTAAAAAATGATAAAACTCTAAAAAATATTTTAAAGCTAAATTATTTATTTATTTAGGGCGGAGAATTTATGTCAACGAAAATGGAAGTGGGCATGAAATTAAAAGAAAATATATATATATGTCAGTCTCTGTAATGGAAATTGTGGAATGAAAAAAGGGAGAGTTAAATTAATGGGGCCACTCAAATGGGTCCCACCAAAAGAAGATTAGCATTGAATTTAAGTAGAAATATATGATTTTGACAATAAATTTTGTTGTATAGTCTAAAAACAAATTATAGATATCTAATCCACCATAAATGTCCACCTCATGTATTATTATGGTTTACTTAACTATACACCAACGCACAAATGTACCTATCATACTTTATATTTTAAAATCATAAAATTTTAAAGAAATCGCGTTTATTATTTCTAATTAAGTCTATTTCATCCGATTGAATTCTTAGCCAAATTTAAAAGAAAAATATTTTTTAAGAAATTATTAGTTTTAGTTTGATTTTTTAATCTACTAGTAAAAGTATAGATAACAAAGGAAGAATGTTGAAGGTGGAAGTAATATCTATTAAATTTAACTTTTAAAAATAAAAAACAAAATAATTATCACTAAAATGATTGGATTTTGAAAGAACAAAGGTACAAATTAAGAACTTGAAAATATTTATAAATATATGATAATTCTAATAATAATTAGAAAATTTGATTTTCCCCCATAATAATTGTCCCCTAAAAAATCTGAAATAAATGAAGGCGCAAAATTGAATTAAAGAAGCGAAATTAAATTTTGTTTGTACTCTGTTTTCAAAAAGTACGCGTTTTAGTCGTCTCTTTCAAATTCACAAGTCAACGATGGAAGCTGCTTCTGCAACTTTTCATCTTTACATATTCATTTCAATGGCTTCACTTTCATTGACGACTTCCATTGGACCATTTTCCCCTCCTTATATTTCTTCCCCATTCCAATTTCTCCCATTAATTTCCCAAAATGAAGAAACCCTTTAACTTCCCCTTTCCGATTCCCTTCCTTCTAATCCTCTCCTTGTTTCGTCTCCCAATCCAATCTTCAGCTGATCCCAGAGGAACTGAGGCGGCGCTAATATGTTCCAACAACACCGCTTCCCCGGCGGAACGATCGACCTTCGTGGCGAATTTTTTGGACTCCATGGATGCTGTTACTCCTCTTATTGCTTCACAGCGATTTGCTGCCGTTATAAATGGGACTGGAAATACGACTGTTTATGCTTTTGGGGAGTGTATGAATGATCTTTCTCAATCGGATTGTGATCTTTGTTTTGCCCAGATGAAAACTCAGATCCTGCGGTGTCTTCCATTTCAGCTTGCTACTCGTGGGGGTAGATTGTTTTATGATGGGTGCTATGTTAGGTATGATTATTATAATTTCTTTAACGAATCTTTGAGTGCTGTGGATAGGACTGTATGTGGGAAATTGGATTATAGTGGGAATCGGAGTGTTTTTAGTGATAATGCTATGAAATTGGCGAGGAATTTGAGTGTTGTAGCGCCAAAGAATAATGGGTTTGCTGTAGGATTGGTGAATTTTAGGAATGTGTCTGTTTATGGATTGGGTCAGTGTTGGAAATTTGTGAGAGGGAGTTCTTGTTCCAAGTGTTTGGTCGATGCAGCTAAGGAAGTTGGTACTTGTCCTCCAAAAAGTGAAGGAAGGGTGTTGAATGCTGGCTGTTACTTCAGATATTCAACTGAAAAATTTTATTTCAACACCACTGCAGCCGCCACCCCAGGAAATAGTGAGTTTGACTTTCTTTACTTGTGATATTATTCGATGGTTGGCCTTTCCTTTGGATTTCTTTTTTTTTTTTTTGTTCAATTTAAGCTCAGTATGGTCTAGACTGGTATTGTTTATGATGCTCTGCTTTCTCTTTTGTTCATGAATTGTGAGTTGCTTGTTGCGTTAGGTACAGTTGGGAAAAATCCTCCCATTGAAGGAATAAGCATCAAAATAATGGAGAAATTTAAAAAAGAAAACAACAAAAATAGAAAACACGAGAATTTACGTTGAAAAACTCCGAAGTTGGAGAAAACCACGCCCCACTATAAAAGATTCTACTACGACATAGATTAATTCTCTCCTTGATACCAATTACAAGAGCACTTTTCAAAGCTTTTAAAATTCCCGCACCCTTTTTTCACTCTCAAATACATAAATAAATAGAATTTTACTAAAGTTAGCTCATTGAAGCTTAAGGTATTTCGAATTGGGACAATTTGAAATCAAAGTCATAGATTTCTTTTATAGTGTTAGGAGTTCATCACTTCCTTGAACCTTTTTGATGTGGTACAACACTCTTCTAATATTTTCTCAAAACCTAATAGTCTTCGCCATTGATTTACTTGGTTTGAAAAGATTTCGTCCTCAGATATGGTAGCTAATAGTTCGTATGCTAATTTTTACAGGTGGTCGTCGTCTGGCGATAATTTTGGCTTCGGTATCTGCAGCCGTGGCTGCTGCATTGATTATTTCAACGGTTCTTTTCTGTGCCAGAAGGAGAGTAGTGAGGAAACGCAAAGGTGTGTGCTTTTGTTATGTGACAATGGTAATCTACTTTTTCTCTCAATTATCAAAATTGTTCAACTCATTGCAATGTTCCTTTTGCTTCAGAGAAAAGGCAACTGGGGCCTCTTGTGGCTATTGTTAACAAGTCCAAGCTTAATTTTTCATATGAGACTCTTGAGAAGGCCACAAATTACTTCGACCAATCTAATAAACTGGGACAAGGAGGTTCCGGTTCAGTTTATAAAGTACGATTCCTTCTGTTATCTTAAAAACACTTAGAACTTTAGAAATTTAAACTAAATTAGAAAGTTTCTTATGTTAAACAGGGAACTCTATCAGATGGTAGAGTTGTAGCAATCAAGAGGCTTTTCTTCAATACAAGACAATGGGTGGACCATTTCTTCAATGAAGTAAATCTTATTAGCGGCATCCGACACAAAAATCTTGTAGGGCTGCTTGGATGCAGTATTACAGGCCCTGAAAGCCTCCTTGTTTATGAATACGTGCCGAATCAGAGCTTGCACGATTACCTTTTTGGTAATAATTTCACCTCTAAATTCCTTGCTTAATTAAACAAGCTCTTTATGTTTAGAAGAGTTTTATATAATCTCTCATTTCTAGGTCCACAAGGTAACAAGAACGTCCAGCCACTGAGTTGGCAATCGAGGTTTAAGATTGTCTTAGGCACAGCTGAAGGCTTGGCTTATCTTCATGAGGAGTCGAATGTGAAAATTATTCATCGAGACATAAAATTAAGCAATATCTTGCTGGATCATGATTTTACTCCAAAGATTGCTGATTTTGGACTTGCTAGACTGCTTCCTGAAGATAAGACACACATTAGTACTGCAATTGCTGGCACACTGTAAGTTTTCAAAATACCATTTGATACTCTTAATAGCATTGCAAGTGAACGAGGGTTAATTTCTGGACAATGAATACGTATAGAGCAAGATGTCAGATGTCCTGATACGAATACATTTAGACGTACCGTAGACCAAACATTTAATGTTTCTGAATGCATTCTGGAAGATATTTGAACTATCCTACTTCACAAGTGACAAATTTGGGCCTGATTATTATGATAGGAATGGTATTAGAGTGTTGTAGGGATAATAAAAGTATGTTTATAATTAGCTAGAGAGTTTGTAGGTTATAAATAGAGGGAGTAGGGAAGGTGTAAATAACAATATTTAGGATTACAAATTAGGGCTTGAGAATATCTCAAGATTGGGAGGGTCTAAATACATGGATCACTTGGTTTATCTTATAATTCATTATCGTTTATGTTTGAATATATTCGGGTTTTATCAAATCTCATAGTTCAACGTAAAATCACAAATTAACAAGTTTGTAATTATGCTTCAACCCATGCATCTAAGCACAATACAAACATTTAAATTTGGCCACGTGATAAGTTATGAAAATATTGGCAAGAAATGCTCTGCCTTTTAACAACTCTTTGAACAATGAAAAACTCAGACCGTTATCCTAAATTTTTTTCCCACCTTGTTTGCTCTTGTATAGAGGTTACATGGCTCCAGAATACGTAGTTCGTGGCAAGTTATCTGAAAAGGCGGATGTTTACAGTTTTGGAGTTTTTGCCATTGAAGTTATCACCGGAAGAAGGAATGGTCACTTCTATCAAGATTCAACTTCCATCTTACAAAAGGTGAAGCTTATACCCAAAATTATATATCCTTTCATTCACATTTCTAAAATTGAACCTACACTTATCATCGTTGCTTTTCCATTAAAATTTCTCCGATAATCATTTATTTTCCCTTGGTTCCTAAGGTATGGAATCTATACGGAGAGGGAAGGCTATATGCAGCTGTTGATCCGATTCTGGCGGGTGATTATCCACGGGACGAAGCATCTCGGTTGCTTCAAATAGGTCTAGTTTGTGTGCAAGCCTTTGCTGACCTAAGGCCATCCATGACAATGGTTGTGAAAATGCTTACAGCAAATTATGAGATTCCCCAGCCAAAACAGCCTCCATATCTTCACCCTTCAAGTGGAAGCATGAAACCTCAGAATTCTTCAGACTCATCCAATCCCAACTTGTTTTACAACTCACGAACCTCGCGAAATAGCATGACCCAAAGTATCATCGACCCTAGATAAGTTGTGTTCCTGTGCAATCATTCCATATCTTGTATATATCATACAATTTTAAATCCCAAATCTCATCCCATCGATCCGGAGGTTTTCAGCAACATTTTACTAACTCGAGTATGTGAAGAACTATGACAATCAAGTTAATATACTGGAGAGAGAGTTTGGTAAGCTTCTATTTGTACGCTGTATTCCATGTAATATAAAGTCAGGAAATTTTCACCTTTTTTCTAATTATCATTATACAATATGGAGCTTTACATATCCCTACATTTTGTAGTGTTAGTAAAGACATAAGAAACTTGGAATTTATTCTCTATATTGGTAACACAAGCAATAATTTTCAGTGTCCAAATTCTTCAGCCATATAAATAAAAATATATATATTTTGAGATATACATGAAGGGGAAACCAAACAAAAGCTCACATTAGAAGAAACAATAATTGGGAATATACATCTTGAGATGGTTAAAAGTAAAAGTTTTTTTTCAGTCCTCTCTGAAGAATTTACCAGAAGAGAGACCATCCATTCCTTCAAACTGCATATTCTCTGATGGCTTCCAGTGGCGTTTTCTCTGATTTATGAACCAATTGTTAATTTGCTTTTGATCAAGCCCCGTTCTCTCTGCCAAAGCTACTTTATCGGCTTCCTATACATAATTAAAATGCAGCGGATTTTTGTCTTCAACTTGAGCAAACATAATAAAATATTATGAATTGCATTGATAATTTAAGTGTCAAATTAGACTTTTTAAACTTATGTAACTTTATAAATTATAACATTTTTATAAGTTTAAGTGCTCAATTTCTACAACTATTGTAGATTTTTTAATGCTCAATTTTTTTAATTCAAAGTTTGAAGGTTTAATTGTAACTACCATTATATTTTAGGATCTAGTATTTGTAATTTGCCCAAAATAAAACCATATTTGGGACAGAAGACAACTGAAATAGTTAATAATCTTTTTTTTCTAATATTAGATTATGTCAAGATGAACTTAGTTTATGCATGATATATACAACAGTCAAGTCTATATTTTTCTATGTTGTGACTTTGTGTGTGGTGACCATACGATGTACATTACAAAATTAACGAAAGCTTATAAGCAAACATACCGTAGGATATGGCCATTTATAGTGAACGTTCCACCATTCAAAGAGAGTTTGCCTGGCTTCTTTTGGTAATTTTCCTTTTTTTTTTTTCTTTGAGAACTCCAATTTTAAGGTACTAATATGACTACCAAATCTACGTAGAAGCTTGTCCTTGAGATCCCTGTTCTCGCCTTTGGTTTGAGCCTCCGCCTCCACAACTTCCATCTCTCCACCGCTCAATTCTTCATCCGATGAGACAGCACCGTCATCTATTCACAATATTAAAAACATATTCTTATTTAGTTGTAGTAAATCAGATGCAAAAGGATCTCAAACGAAAATTAAGATTCAACAACTCAAAGAAGAAGCATGGATTCAAGATTGACATTGATAGGGCATAACAAGAAGAAGAGGACCCCACAAAAGGGAAAAAAAGGGGATTCAAAGGCAAAACAAGGATTTGACTGGCAACTGCAAAAGGGTTAGAAGGAAAAGGAAGCCAAGCCAAGGTGCGTTTCAGCAGTGTCTGGTTAAGTCAGTTGTCAGACGGGGGGGGGGCGTGAGGAACTCACAGTCAGAATAGACAAGACTGAACTGCCACATAAATTCACTTTCTGGAATGACTCACGAGAGTTTCGAGGTTAATTTTTTTAAAGAAAAAAAACCTCTACCTTCTCTCTCTCTCGATGATATATCCTATGAGCAGTAATGCTAATGAAAAGCCCCACCAAAAGACCCGGTGCAGTTCTCTTTAGCCAGAAAGTGACCCTTTACCCATATCCTTACTCTTGAGTAATGCCCAGCCATAGCCAGGAACAAAGCACATGGTAGTTGTTAGTTGATAGTGAATTAAATGACCACACTTTGCAGATTACTTCACAGTTTCAAACTTTCAAATAATCACACTTCAGAAAAAAAAAAAAAAAAAAAGGATTATCCGGACGGGGGAAGTTTTTTTTTTTTTTTTTTTTTGCTTGTAAAAAAGGTGAGAATACCACCTGGTTAGCGAGGAACTATTCTGATCCAACCCTGACTTTCCTTTCTCATATCTTGGCTAGTTAGCTGATTCTGTTCAGACCAAGTAGAAAAGTCGGTGATAGGCACCTACTTCAATCTTAGTGTAAGAAAGAGAAAGGGGAGGGCCCCAAAAGGGAAAAGATAAAGCAACGGGTATCAGTGCAGGTATGAGCACTGTTAACCCTAGTTACCCAATAAGGTAATGACACGTGTCTTACACATCATCCGCACGAAGAAGACGGCAGAGTACTTGTTGATAGAAGTGACAACCACTAACCAGCTGGGAGTGACTAAGTGCGTAGGTAAGAGAGGGCACCAAAAGCACCTTCGCAGCGAAAACTACGGGAGTACATGTGACAGTGTGGAAACCTCGACCACCCGCTCAACCCGGGCTTTCCCCTAAACTTTTCCCCTTTCTTTATTTTTCTTTTTTCTTCCCCACACCTCTTTCCTCTCCCAAACAAAATTTCTCAGTTTTCATCGTGGGACACGCCATTACCCAGAACTTATTTTCGTGTCCTTTTTTTCTCAACTCTCAATCTTTCTTCTTACTTCTGGACATAAATGGCGATTAAGCAAACCAAGCCGTGACCATTATATTGATAACCTAGAAAACCCTTCTGCCGGTTAAGTAAGTAAAATACATATGGAAGAAACAAAAAGCTTCGTGGTTTTCTAAATTCCACAGAAAATTATGTACCCACCTAGTACTTGCCCTTATTTAAAGACCCATCTAATTCTTCATTAAAAAACTCGGTCCGATTAACGAACGACTACATAAAACTTTGGGTATTAGAGTTCATTTCCAATGAGTTCTTTAGTACACAAATAGTGGGTTGGAGAAAAAGATCGCTGTACCCAGCAGAGAAACCATAGGAACCATAATAGTAAGAAAAGACATAGGAAAACCACATAACATCACAAGTAAGCTAGATATGTAACCAATATGTAATGATTGACTCGTGCCCTTTACATCAGTTTTAATTCATCCAAATAAAGGTGATCATTAATTAGCTGGTGTTTCCAGACAAAATAATGCAGTAACTCACTGTCTAAAAAGAAACATAATGATTTAATATGATGAACACAGCTAGATTATCGCCTTTATATCCTCGTTCTAGAAGTAGAAACCCAAACAAACATCAACAAAAATTTCTGGAATAATTTCTGCTGACTAATTAATATCAATTTCCTATATCAAAATAATGACCTAGATAGGTCTGAAGACAAATTTATCTAATCAATAATGATCTGGATGAGGATGGGAAAGCATTTCGACAAGATAATACAAAGGAATTCCTTTACAAATTAAAAGGAAATCCAAAGAGAGTGCAATAATGTAGTAAGAAGATAAGCCAAATAATTTGCGCCAAAATCCTTGTTGTCCTCTTGAGATGCAAAGTTTTAGCATAAAAATAAGCCAGCCAGATTTTGGCAGCAAAATACCCGTTTGAGCACGTGAATATATGCCAATACGAAATCCAAATGGAAATCTGCCAACGGTCGCATGTCCAAAGAGACTTTTATATAAGCGATTATATATGAGAAAGCATATAAAGAACTCGGTAAAGCTCTCGTGCTAAGACAATCTGAACACGAGGCCTATTTTTTTAATGAAGATAACCTCACACCTGAAAAGTTAATTTGTACTTCCAAAGTAAATTAAAAACAATAGTTGCCAACCATTATCTTCGATTCACAAGCTTTTCTTTTAAGATCACTCAGTTTCTTTTCTTTTTAATTATCATATTTAACCTTTAAAGCCTGCCATGCCCATTCCCATAAGTTGCATGTCAGAGAAACGAGAGAGCATTACAACACAAAGCAAGTTAGTGATGTTCTTTAATAATGAGGTTTTTTCCTACCTGGGGATTGAAATTATGTGAAACTAATCAAGTTTCAAGAAGATATATAACTGCAACTTCACTTTTATCAGTCGTCAGTAAGCCACACGACAAGTCCCAAGGTTTCATTTTCTCATTTTCCACTTCTTACATGCACCACTCATGATCCATTGAAATTTGAAATTGTTATAAAAATATCTTCGACAAATATTATCATAGCTATCACAATCATATTAAGACAATCTCCATTATAAATCTTAAGATAGAATCAGCATATAATACGGACACACATATATGTAACACTCATTGATTATCACATAAATGCAATAATGTTAGCTACTTGAGTGAGAATTATCCACATCTATATCCTTAATGGCATTTCATACTATTATCTTTTTTTTCCTAAAAAATCTACAACAGTGATCACTTCAAGAAATTATTGTTGGAACAAATATGTGCGGGTCACTGACAAATGGCTTCTAGGCTGTGTGTAATACTGAAAGAATACATAAACTTAAACTAAAATTTCTATATATTGAAATATTTGAAGATAAAAATATACGATTTTATCTTTCTTCCTAGAATAGTAATGTTATATTTGCCACGACACACTAATTATTCTTCTCGAAGTAAAAACTCTAGTTACACAGAAGGGCAAAAAATGAGAATTCCCTTGCACTTTTTCATAGAATTTTTTAGGAAGAAAAATTGGAAAATAATAGTCACTTAAGAAATCAATAGAAAAATTACACTTATTTAACAACACAGATAGGAATTTCTCACCTCAAGACGATATATCTAGACCGATTGAATTATGTTTAGGTTGGAAAAAACATTGCATGTTCACAACAGTTTAAGAGATCACACAATAATAATAATAGTAATGATAACAATAATAATAGGCAAAATGTGAACATATACTTAATAAGCATCCCATGTAACAATTCAAAGAGAAGACACGATAGGTGGAGACACAGCCTAATTAGGACCAAAGAATTAAAACAAAGTATCCTTGTTGAATTTTGTCTATAGTTATAGAGAGAGAATTAGGACTAGTTGAAGAGAAGAGACCATAAACATGAGATGCACTATATAACTGAAAGCTTTTCAAGGTCTTTTAAATTTTTTTTTTTTACCAATGGACATATATGGAAAACAATATATTAATTAACACCATACGCCAAATCATACTACTATTTCCAATGTCGTCACACTGAACTCTGATATGTCAAAATCAGAATCTCTAACACAAAAAAGTTCACACTTCCAGGATTTATTTTTATTCCTTCCTTTTTATATATTTTATTTTGGGCATGTAACATTAAAAACGAAAAATAAAAATTCAAAAAAAAGATAAGAAAAGCGAGGAAAAAGGAAACAAACACAACAAACAAGATAGATGAGCAGCCGCAGTTAAACAATCAAAGAAAAATGTAATAATTAGAACTCTAAATTATTAGAAAACACTATTTGGAAGCTTCATTATTGCACTTGAAGATTTCCAATATAATCAATAAAGAATCACCATTCAACGAACAATTAACAAGGTCGTAATCCAAAAACAGCGACTGTAGATAAGAGTAGCAATCAAACACAGGCAGATAAATATTATATAGTTCCTAGGGTTTCGCTGTTCCTTTGTATTATTGGTTGTTAAACACCTTAGATTTCTCAATCCGCAGTAAATTGAAGAAAAATTAGAAAGAAAACAAATAAATCTACGTCACTCCTTCTAATTTCTAACTAATTAATCTAT
Source organism: Cucumis cinereus (assembly GCA_037974625.1). Classification (NCBI taxonomy): domain Eukaryota; kingdom Viridiplantae; phylum Streptophyta; class Magnoliopsida; order Cucurbitales; family Cucurbitaceae; genus Cucumis; species Cucumis cinereus. The sequence continues at coordinate 3,471,545 of JBBPDJ010000002.1, read as the reverse complement.
CAATTCTATTTTCTTTTTTTCCGTCGTTCTTGGATAAAATAATGATGATAATAATATTATATAATTAATTATATTTAATTAACATAATATAGCAAAACAAACCATTAACATTCAAAGCGGAGAATAGTGATTAAAACATACTGACCGGAAAGGCTTCTGGAGAAGGCGCCATTGCAGAGGTTGCTAAGTTGAAGTTCGATCTTATTCAAGAACGTAGTTGCTTCATCGAAAGGCCTTTTGAGATCTGATTTGTACTTCACCAACATATCGCAATACGTTTCCTGAAAACAAGAGTCATGAAATTAACAAAAAAGAAAATATGATTTCAATTTGGAGAAGAAGGAATTAATTACCATGAATTCATCGAGCTCAGGATCGACGCCTAAGCACGTGGTGACAGCGTGACCGTTACAAAGGTCGCTTTCTTGACGGATTCCCTCTAACAAATGTGCAATCTCCGGAGGCGCCCCAACCTGATCACAATAAACCCCCGCATCTCATTCAATATTCATGTGGAGAATCAGTTTGTTACAACGAAAAAAACAAATCAAAAAGAAAAAAAAATAAAAATAGTCCACGAACTTCAAACGCGCCTCGATATCATACAATAATCAACTTAACGAACACTAACAATCATAACTCTCGCCCTCAAAAAATAAATTCGGATACAAAACTGACACATCTCATCCCCAGCAGTTTTCCCCCTTTCTAGCCAAATTCAGAAATCAGATAGGCATAATCATGCGATTCTGTAAAACGACGTTCGAAGCTTAAAAGAACGAGAAATAAATGTGAAAGGAGACAAAAACTGAACCCTCAGCAGGTAAAAAAACCGAGAAAGAAAGCGTTCTAGTAAATAGCCAAATTCTCTCTATCCTAATTAATTTCCGTCTTTGTTGACAGTGTCTGCGGAAGCATTTAAAGCCGAGAAAGCTTATGCTCTCTGTGAGTAAAAGAAAGAGAACAAAAATATTAATAATAATTAACAAAGAAGGAGAGAGTATTAGGATTTAGGATTTCATGAAGCTATTTAGCTGTGTTAAAGCAAGAAATAGAGCTTAGCATTTTATTTTTATCACCTTTTGGCAGTCAATATAGGCGTCGAGCAAACGAGGATAAGTAGGATGAGAAGAAATTTTGGCTTTGATCACGTTCACCATATCTTCTTCACGTTGAATATCCGGCGTGATCGATGCTGCTTCAGCTTCCGAAATCGCAGATGCTGCAGCGGAAAGAAGTTCGTTGGATCCAAACACGGGAATCCGATTGCGAAACTCTCCAGAACTGACTAGAAGGCTCTGATAATCCGGTGGAAGAATCAGATTCTCCGGTGACATCAAAGCCTTATCTGAATACTCCACCGTGGATTGTAAACCGTACATTTCTTCCATAGTAGGAGTATAGGTTATAGAAAGCGGAAGCGGAAAAGATGGAGAGAGAAATCGCCGGAAATGATGATGATGATGAACTGGAGACTAAAATAAAGAAAAAGATGTAATCGGAAGAGATTGAAGAGAAAGAAAGAAGAAGGAGTTTGCCGGAATTGGGAGTGGCAGAGAAGAAGTGCAGGTGTTCTCGAGTAGTGTGTTTTTCCGAAGAACAAACAACGAATGAGATGCTTAGGTTGGCTCCCGCACTGTGCGAGAGCTTAGACGAGAGAAAGAGACGGAGCCACTTTTTTTTTCTGGACTCCACCTTTCCTTCTTTGTTTTTTCTTTTCTTTTTTTTTTCCCTTTTCTTTTACCATTTTAATAAATATAATTAGTAGCACTTGCCATTTTAAATATTACAAGATAAAATAAAAATGAACTATTATAATTTTTAAAAATTTTCAATTAATGTCTATAAATAAAGAAAAATACCACAATCAATTTAGATGAACTATGTATAAATACACCACTAATAGTCTATTGTTGACATATTATAATATTTTGTTACAAAATATTTACCTTTCATCACAAAATAAGTATAGTAAATAATTATAAACAGTAAATAATTTGTTTTTTATCATAAACAGTAAATAATTTGTTTTTCTATTAATATTTTTAAAAAAATCCTAAATAATATTTTTAGGTTTAACATTAAAATATTTTTTCTCTTTTTATAAAGAAAAGTGCACATCCAATTTCTATTTTCAAAGTCGATAGTAGAATTAAATTATGTATATATACTTCAGGTTTGAAATATTTTCAAATTAGGTCCTAAATCTTTGGGAGTGTGTAATAAACTTTTAAATGTTTTTTATAATAATTTTTTTAAAAAAAGATTGTTTATTTTTTTCTTTATAACTTTATTTGACAATCTTAAAATTTTGGAAACTTATTGGAAGTAAAAAAAAAAGGTTTGATATAAAATTCAAACTTATGTATAATCAAACCATTTCTATTATATACGCAAATTACCTAGAAGTTTAAGATTGAAATTTAATTTGTGTTGTTTAATTTTAAATATTTTCATATTATCTACACTCGAGGTGTTCTCTAGTCTTTATAGCGTTCATATCTATTTGATTTAATAATAATAAAAAAAAATCCCTTGGCTTCTAATCAATTCCTACACTATTAAGTTCTTACATGTAAGTCCCTTTGAACTTAGAGCATTTAATTAGGTACATGTATTTTACTATAATGTTTGATTGTAAAGTATTTGAAATATAATTTGAGTAAAAGTAGAGGACTTAGTAACAAAAAGAAGGAATTTAAAATTGTTAAAACATTATTTATTTGTTGCATTATTTGAGAGAGAGACATGCAGACATGTGTGTGTATGCATTTTCTTGGAACTCGTAGTTGTCCTCACAGTATGGACCGTTTAAAGCAGTTCCGTATCGTTATCCAATTAAAATTAAGGTTCAATTATAAATTTTGCTCCACTTTTATTACCAAATTTATATTAATTTAAACAAATTTATATATGATCAAAATAAATTACCATCTATATCAATTTACAGGTAACACGAATATTAATCTATTTCAGTCTATATCAATTTACAGGTAACACGAATATTAATCTATTTCAGTCTATCATAAACAAACGACAGTATTTTACTATATTTGGTCAATTATTTTGTTGATTTTGTTATATAAAAAAAAAATCATGTTTAAATTAAAAAAACTCAAAACTCAAAATTAAGAGTTGGCACTTAAAAAACACAAATTATTAAGATTTTTTAGTTTTTTAAAATGTCTATTTTAGCTCAATTTTTTAAAGTGAAATTTATATTTCTTTTGTAAAAAAACTTGAATTTTCAAATATAGTAAAATGAATTAAAATATTCATAAAATATAACAAAATATAAGTTTTTGTACAATAGATCAAGATAAACTGTTATATATGTCTATATGCACTATATTTTGATTTATCGTGGTTATCACTGATGAATTGTGATATTTTGCTATATTTATAAAAAAATTTAAAATTTTTATCATTTAAAATAAATTTTCCAAAATTTATCGATGATCAGTTACAATTTTACTTCATTCTTTTTTTTCTTTCTCCTCTTAATTTAAAATCATATTAAAATGACCTTATTAACGATGGTATTATATCTAAATCCAAACCAAGACAATAAATAATCTAACGCATAATTTTTCCTAAATATATAAATTCACAAAATATATAGTCAAAGAGAAGACCAAATCTTGCTTATAATACTGGAAATTGTTACTGACAATTAAATTAATTTAGTATCTTTAAAATGAAAATAATTTAATATTATTTTTTTAATATGAATGTTAATCAATAGTAAAAAATGTAATAAACGATTGTCTTAAAAATATCTAGAGTTTTAATTAGTTTATACATTATTAATTTATTCTATTTAGTTTTTTTAAAAAATAAAAAATATTTTAAATCCGTTGTTAAATTTGCATATAGTATTTAATACAAATTTTAGGTCATTTATTTTTCAATTCAATATCAACACCCAAGTACACAAGCTCACATGGTACTCGTGAAATTTTAATTAAATTTGAATAATTCAACAATTTAAATTTAAATAAATCAACAATTAAAATAAATTATTGTAAATTTCTAGTAATTGAGAACAAGAATAAGCTTTTTTTTTTTCCCAGAATTTATGCACTTGTAAAGTTCAAGAAAAATGGAAATATCACGATAAAAAATGATAATATTATTATTCAATAAACATAAAACTAACTTTTTTTTCCTTTTAAAAAACATATTAAAATAACAACATATTTAATATGTTCAATTAAATTATTTAAATTCAATAAATATTGTTGAAAATGTGGTGATAAATTTTCGAAGAAAAAGATATGTAAGCCTATTTATAATGAAAAAGAAAATTTTAATATTATATAATAAACAAGGTCTCCTTTATTATGTAATAAGTCATTAAATAATTAAATATTTATTTATTTTGTAAACTCTACGTAATTCTTAAATATTATTTATACAATCAGTAATGATTGGATATCGTATGAAAATTGTTTCCGAAATAAAATGGGGTCGGGTTTTTTTTTCCGATGAAAAAATCCAATTCGCTAAATTTCAGCAAGCATTTTTTGAAAATAAAAAACAGCTTGTCATCGTCAATCAAATTCAAAACATCCAAAGCAACAAAGTAATAATTGTGTTACGAGTTATATTATGGGGCCAATTGAAAAAAAAAGGACAAAAATGACAAAATCGATAGTGATTTATATGCATATATTTCACAAATTACATGAGTCACTTAATAATAATTTCCAATAATTATCAAATTATGCACATTAAGATGTGGTGAATATATTACTGTTTTTTAAATAGTGAACTATATTATAAATAATCTATTACAAATAATTTTGTATTTTTTTCAACAAAGAAAAGAAAAATCAGCAAGAACCAAACTTTAATTTATTTTAAAATAAAATAATTAAAATAAGAATATTAATTTATTTAAAAACGTTGATTTCTTTAAGAATATGTATTTACTACCCCTTAGGAAATAATAGTCGCGGGAATATTTTACATATTACATCCAATCACAAAATTCAACCAATTAAATTATATGTGTTCTATACAATGTTTGTTTCTCAATTAAAAAATTAATATTTAAAAAAAAAAAACCATTGATGATGAATTTACAGAAGGACATTTTTTTTATATAATAGGGTGATAGTTAGATCAGTTTTGAGATTAATCGAGAACCAAATCGAATCAAATCAATTGATTTTAGGCATAAGGGATCCAACTCAATGGATTGGTTTTATTAAGATCGATTTATTTTAGGATATAAGAAGAAGTAGTTATATTGTTGAATATTTTTGTTATTTTGTTATTGGTCGTTTATCTCTTACTTTCCACTTACGTGTAATCTTATTGGGTATTTATATTGCCCACACTTATCAATAAAAGATTGATCGAGTTATTTACCTTTCGGTATTAGTTTAATATGGTCTCAGAGCAAATTATGCAGTGATTTCTCAGCAAACAAAGGTGTCATTCATTAATTTTTTCGTGTTGGTTGTCCATAAAAAAATTCAGTGGTAGAAATAAAACATCAACAATATTACTAATTCTTGTTGTATCCTAAAATATTTTGGTTCTCGGTTTTTGGCATTTTCTTGCTATATCCTAAAAAAATTGGTCCTTTTTTCTAACTTTAAATTAAAAATGTGTAGATTTATATATATATATATATATATATATATATAAATTGCAATTTGAGAATTTGTTTACCTTAGTAATAAAAACATGCATGCTACGTAAGAAATGTTTTTTCTAACAAACAAAAATACATAAAAGAAATTTATTATAATAATTAAAATACTAAAAGATACATAATACGAAATTTATTTTTAAATGTATATATTTATGTTTGGTTCATTGGTTTTCCAACAAAAATTCAGATCAAATCAATACTTTTTATTTGCTCTCTCCACGTATGAAATCAAGAAGTTCAATTTCATACAAACAAAAAATCAAACCAAACCATTCAATAGATCTGAATTGATTTGATTTTTCCTGTTGTGTCAATACTACTTAGTCAAACTCGATTTGAATTCAAACCTACATTTTTATCTCGATAGTTTGGAATAACTTAATTTTTGTTTTATGACTATTGAACACTTTTGGTCCCTTTCTATTAACTTTATGGTGTATAGAGTTGATTGGACAGTTTTTTTTTTTTTTAAATTCTTTTACAGCTGATTTAATATAATAATTTTATACTACAAAACAAATCTAAATTAATTTTATATTTTTAAATTGCTCACGTGGATTTTACTTTTTTTTTCTTTTTTATTTTTTGTTCTCCCTAATGCTCTCTCCTTTCTCCAACATCCCATCCCATCCATGGCTGCCACTACCTCGCCTTTCTTTTGAGATTGTCAATATTGTTTTTTAAATTGAATTTTTTTTTCATTTAAAGCTGATTTTGGTTTATAAACTTTGTATATTGTTTTATTTTGATACTGAACTTTTAAAAACATCTATTTTAGTTTCATATTTTAAATCCTGTTAAAATTCTATTAACTTTTTAACGAAATATTTAGATTACTAAGTTTCAAATAAAATAATAACTCTTAATAATCTAGGGTTTGATTTTTAATTAACTAAAAAAGTCAATATTTTCAAGATTTCGTTCGTCGTCATTTTGGCACGTTGTTATTCAATTTTATTTTTCTCAACTCATATATTAGATGCAATTTTTAGTGTCACATATTTTGTGATTTGTTTTAATGTTTTTTTTTCCTTTCTCTTAATTATTCCTTTTTTCTTATTTTGGGACTTTTTGTAATTCATTGTGGAAATATTCATATGCAACTTCGTATAATTCATTTTATCCCTCTAATTTATTTTACCTTGACATGAATGTTAAATAAAGAAAAGGGAGTCGAGGAGAAAATGTGAGCGATTTAAATTTTTGAGACAAAAAAGAGTGTTGATTATGCTTCATAAAAGTTTACACTATAAATTAGCAAGATTTGTAGATATATGATGAATCTAGAGTTTAATCATCAAAAGAACTCACATCATCATTTTGACCGAATTATAAGGGTATAGACCAAAGTAATTTTTTTTAAAAAAAAATTGAAAACCAAAAAGACTTTTAAAAATTTAGGAACACAAACAAAGATACAAAGTCAAAGAACTAAAATAAGATTTTAACCGTTTCAAAAATACTTATTATATTTAATTTATAAAAAACCAGTAGTAAATTGCTTCAAAACATTGAATTAAATGTCTTAAAGAAAAATAATAGATTATGTAAAAGTAAGAACAAAAACAGTGCATTTCTGCCTCCAATTATTTAAAAAAATAAATAAAAAAAAAAAGTTGGGTCACCTCTAATATCTATCCACGAACATTACTAGTACTATACACAAAGCTACAAACGTCTAGAAAAATTTAAAGTAGCAATTATTTTAACTTTTAAATAAAAAACAGACATAATATATAATATTTTTTTTATATTTATACTGAAATAATTTTTTTCCTTCAAACCTATTTAAATGAATAGAGAGCAACTAAAGTGGAAGTTTCTATATATTATATCAAAATTCATTACGAAGTTATTTTATTCCATGTTTTAAAAGGAAATTGTTCTTTTTTCTTTTTTACTTTTGTACCACGTAGTTTTGAATTTTATAAATATCTAATAAATACAAGAATTTTAAAACGTGTATTAATTGTTACTTGAGTCATTTATCTTCGATAATGTCAATTTTGATTGGTGTGATTATACTATAATGATTAATTATAAAAAAATATTAAAAAAGAAAATTTAAATAAAAAGGGAATTTAGGAATGCGAAAAAATATTCGAAAAAAAAAACCTTTTTACACGGTGGCCGACATGATTCTGGTAATGTGATAGGCGAGGCCCGACATAACCCCAAGTTGATCACCTCCTTCCAATTAATTAAACTTAAAAAAAGAAATAAAGAAGCTCCACCAATGTTACTGTGCATACTCGGCTGTGGGGTCCATTCATCACTGACCGTCCGATTAGAGATGTGGTGGGACCTGAGTGGACTTACGGTGGAGTGCGAAGTAGTGGATCAATGGCAAGTTTGGAAAGGGATGGAAATATTTGGAGGGGTTTCCAAGTTTGTTGGTAGGGTCTTTCTGTATGTGGCGTGTTAATATAATACCGCTGTCTAATTTTATTTATTTATTTATTTATAAAATTAGAATCTTCTATCTTCTCTCTTATAATTATTGTAAAATTAAAATATTTTAAATAATTATCATGTTGATTTCTAGTAAACCCTTACAACATGTTTTAGCTTAAAGCTTGGAAGTGTGTGGAAGCCGAGTTAATAAATTTGTTTCTTTTTCAGCGTCCGATAGGTATTTAAACCTAACGTCACGCTTTTCAACTAAGAACATTACTTTCATGACTTTTAACTTCTTGCTTTGGTCTTACGACGAAACGACTTTATCATGCAAAAAAGCTTCACTTAGAGCCTAAAATGCATGTAGTGTTATATATTTCATATAATAGACCAACCCGTGGACTAAAATATTGACGTCGATATTGATATCGAAGTCAATTCTACGAGCACGTCAATAAAATACGAGATCGAAATATGTTTTTGTAAAAATAAATAAATTAACACTAATTTCACTCTTTAAATAAATTGTGGATTTTTTTAATTATTGTTATCCGTATTTATATTGTTGATTAAATAATAATCTTTTTTTTTATGTTATATAGAAGATATTATCAAACCTTCCATATCAACGATGAACTTTCCGACTTGAGAATATATCGACGAATCAAAGCATATGTTGTAATTATTGGCTAAGCTTATAGACTAAAAAGTTTCAAATCAAACCTGTACCCTTCGATCTTCCATTCACATCAATTTCCTCGTAAGAGCAAACATTCAACAGTTGAGCGTTCGAGTTTGAGTTCAGTACTAATGTACCTATTGAAAGAAAAATATATCATTCACTTTATATTTTATAATCTCTAATATGTGTTATTGATCAAGACGTCACAATAAATTTTGAATTACTTACTCTACGTTGATACGTTAGACGTCGTAAAACCCATAAAAGAAGAAAAAAATAGTTAACATCTAATGATTAAGCATATTTAAAATTTCATGGCTTAGGACCAAACTTAATTTTATAAAAACTGTCTTTAATAACTTTTGGGGAAGAGTTGTTTGGTTATGCTGTGGGATTCTTTTTGCTGCTATTTGTTTTTATTATTGTTATTATTATTACTTTATATTTGATTAAATTTACTATTTTCGTCTCAAAATTTAAAATTGGAAGAAGATTTTTTTCAATAAATAAATAAATAATAAACAATAAAATGTAATTCAAAGACCACGTTTTTATAAAACTAAAGAAACAAAAGCGACCCACCGGATTAAACTACGTTGCATGTTCCTATATTTAGAAAATAAACATTAGATGGTTTAGAGAAATTAAACAAATGTTTATTGCCATTATGGGGTATTATAATATATAGTTAATTATCATATTATAAATACAAAATTTAATGATCAGTGGAGATTAAGATGATTATTATTTAATTAATTAGTCAAACACCTCAACGGGCATTTCTTATTTCTTTCATTTGTGATATAAACAAGGTTGGAAAAATTTGATCAAACTATCGAGGTATCCGTTTTCTAGAAATATTAATGTTGATGAAAATTTTATGTTGATGGAATTTTTCATAATTAGTTCGTGAAAAGCTTTGGTTGTGTGGCTTAATTAAACTATAATCGATGATTCTTAACATTCGTTTCTATAAAATAAGACAACATTTAAATGTTTTTTAGTATAAATATTAAAAGTATTTTTTAGTCGAAATGGTAGGAAAACAAAAATATTTTGATGGTAAAAGAAAAAGCAAAACTCACATACGTTCAACTTCTAGGTACTACTTTTTGAGGGTTTTCAAATTCAATTTATTTGAAAATGAACATTATGTAACGGAAATAATACGTTGACGAAGCTTAACCACCGTTTATAAAAAATGACATCGTCATGTGAATCTATACAACTAAGTACAATCGAGATCATACCACTGAAAAGAAAACATATTTAATATAACATTGATAGCATTAATTTCTACCTTCTTAAAACATTCTTGAAATATATTTCAATCGTCGAAACGTAGGAAAAAACGATATTCTTTCTCTTATATTGAAATTTGGAGGGTATCAAGATCTCAAAATTTTGAACGATGCATATAAATATAATTATTATATAAATATAAATGGAAAAGTATGGAATAAAAAGAAAAGGTTGAAAATGAAAATGAAAAAGAAAATTAGGGTAAAAGGAATGACCTGAAACCGAGACATGGTTGAGAGAGATGACTCCAAAAAGAAAGGGCTTGGATTGAATGAACAAAAGGAGGTGTGTATTTATAGAGAGAAGGAAAAAAGGTGGTGAATTGACCATCAATGTCTGTGGGTTTCAACTTAAATGGTAATGCTTTTTCATTGTAAAAGGAGGGGAGGAAAAAAAAAGACCAATATCAACTTTTATATTATACTCCTAATTTTGTAATCGTAACATGGAAATATCTGTGTCTCGAGTTTAAGTCGCACCAAAATATACAAATATGAAATAACTAATTTCAGCTCGGTTTTGACATCCTACGTAACCACAAGAATATCTCCATTTAACATCCTATTGTTAAGTAATCTAAAGAGGAGAGTTTTGATGTTACTCTATGTGCATAACTAAACTATGCATTTTATGAACTAACTTAAACATCAAAGTGTGGTAGACTCGACACAAGCTATTGTGGTCTGAGTAACTTTCACCACATGAACTCATAATAAGAGGACCAAACTGACATATAGACTTACAAAGAGTCTTGTGATAACGACATAGGCAACTAAAATGAAATTCTAAGAAAATATTTAAATAAATTAATATAATTATAATATTTGGAAGTTTTAATTAAATTTAATTATATCCCTAGAAAAAACTAGAACAAAAAGATAGTAGTGTTAGTTTAATTAAAAAAATTAGACATAAAGAATTGATGCTCTCTTTTTTTCATGGACAAAACCTTATCGCTATATGTAAACGAGTATAATTGATCTTTATAATTCTCATTCATTAAATAATTTCTTTTTGTTCAACCACATACGAGCAATTAGGCTTCAAATTTTACATGAATATGAGAAATAATAATACGATCGTTCAAAAATTATCTAAGAGTTTAGTTGGATTATGATGATTTCAACATCTTTGTTATTAACATATTTGTATGTCAGTTGAGATACGTTCACTTTGACGTGAAAGTTTTTTTTAATTAAAAAAACGTGTAGAAGAGTCAGAAGGCTAACGATTAGAGTAATGTGGTGTTTGTGCTCTTCCAACTTAGTCATTGTCCTGTCAAAATGAGTTTAGTTCAGTAGCAATAGACACGATTTTTCATCCTAAAAATGAGAAATACTCGATCCTTATCTCCACAATTATTATACTAAAAAAACCTTACTCGTTGTAGTAATTATGACAATTTGTTATTTTGTTATAAATTTGGAAATGATATACAATTAGTGACTGATCCTCAAATTTTTCGTTTAACATTTGTCGTAGTAAGTATTTCTTTAATGAGATGTCAAATCCTCCACATCAAAGAGAAAAAAGGCACGTAAATTATCGTCGAGAGTTTAATTTAACACGTGAAATTTGTATTTAGTGGCTGTCGAAAAGATAATATGTTAGTTTAAGAGGAAGGATGGTAAAACATAACTCTCATAAAACTTTTTGATGAACTAAACATTTGAATTAAGTCTTTAATGAGATGACTTGTGTAATTAAAAAAGTCAAAATTTATCATAACCTACATTATTATTTCAAATGAATATATGATTGATATTTTACAAACCACACACTTATAAATCAAACAAAAATTAGATAATTTTAAAAATTAAGTTTGACTATGGAGATTTTAATTAATCATCAATTAATGAAAATTGGGATTGGGGAATTAAGAACCTTGAAAAGGCCAAACCAAGATTTATGAAGAGAAGATAAGATTAGAGAATAATAATCTTATTTTGGTTTATTTTGTGTGTGTAGAAAGAAGTAAATTAATTAATTAAAAGACACGTGTCTCAAAAACCACCTTCATTAGTGAAAGAGAGGGGTTTTGAATTGAACAATGTTTAACACGTCTTTTAATGGTGATTAGCTGGAGATAATAAGCCCACTAAGTTCCGATTTGTCGGTTCAAAAGCTCTTCATTCTTCAAAAGCTCCACTATTATCGTCATGATATTAAGCTTTTAACTAAAAAGCAAGAGGACAAGTCAAACACCCACGTGGCAACTCAAACTCTGCGACATGTCGTTTTCATTTGATACCCTTAGACAGAGAGAGATTGCAAAATTTCTTATACTACTATAATTAAACCCTTGCCACTTCGCCATCCTTTTAGTTTTGAAAATAAAAAAAATATTATCGTTGTCCAATATATACATTATTAAATGATATATTAATTTAATTTTATTATATATTACTTAAAATTTGTAATATTTTTAAATGTTCGTATCAATGATAAGAAGAAAATATAGATGAAAATTCTTTCGTATCGCTATTATGCATTCATTCGATTTATAACAATTAAAACAATGTTTATGAGATAATTTTATCGTATGAACGAAAGAAATACTATGCGTTTATATTCTACACGACACTAAGAAAACACATTTTTTGTAGCAAGATTTTGGATTAAGTTTCTATTTTTTATAAGTTTTAAAACGTCACGCGCTTAATTCTTAAAATTTTTAATTTGAATTTCAAAATTTTATAATTTTACATTTGATATTTGAGTTATGTATCAATTGACTTTTAATATTTACACTTTTAAATTTGTTTTAAACAAACTATTGACTTTAAAGAGATTTATAACTCTATAATTAGAGTAATTGTTATGAAAACAATATATACATGTAACAAAAACTAATTTGGTTATTGTAAATTTGATAGGTTTTGCATTATTTGTAAATATTTTTTTATTCTATATTTATAATTATAAATAAAAAATTAAAATTTATTTCATAATTGTTTTATGAACAAATATTAATTTATATATCTAAACTTTGAAAGCTGTATCAGTTTATTTTAATTTAAATCTTAAATTTTGAAAGATGTATCAATTTAAAATTTATGTTTGTTTAAAGTTTAAATTAATACAAACGATAAAATGCATGAGAAAATATTTTAAGGAAATAAATAAACATTAATGTGAATTACAAACTCCTATAGAATTTGACTAATAAATAAAATAATAATAATGATATTAAAACCCACGTGGGTTGATGTGATTGGTTTCAGATTACTTTTCAGTCTGTTTGAGTTGAATGCACCGAGTTGACAAGGTGTGAGACGACGAGTCAACAACCAGTCACATGCACAAGCCCTCGTTTGGTTAATTCCAAAAAAGATCTCATTTTTTGCCCTTTTTATCATCCAATAAAACATGTTTAAATCAATAATTAATTAAAAAAAAACACTATTATTTTATTTAAATCGAGAACCTAAAAAAGTTAAATTAAAAACAAAAAAATGCACAAAGTTCGTCCAGGAAACATGGGAGTGATAAGAATGACAAAAGTTACAGAATTTGGACTGGGCTTGGCCCATCCGGCCCAACTCGTAAATACTTCTTTTTCATTATTTTTTTCAAAAAAGGGAAAAGGGGAGCAAATACAAAGGGTGGTCAAAAAGAGAGGTTCCAGGATTCGCTCTTGGGCCATTTTTGGATTACAAAAAATATTTATTTTTCTAAAATATAAATTTGGAAGATATTCTGAGAGATAAGATGTAGGAAAGTACCATCAATGTGATAATAATAATAATAATAATATAATTATATTATTATTATTAGATATCTATATAAGATATTCCATTGTCTTTTTGACCTATTTTTCCATTATTTTATGCTTATCTAATTCCAGGAATAATTGGTTTTAAAATAAGTATATATATATATATATATATATATATATACACACTAGTTTTCTATTAAATAATAAAAAATAGGCGAGTTTGTTTGTTTTTCTTTCTCATTCATGGTTAAAAATCAAGCACCTTCGTTGAGATGTCAAATACATGTAAAATATATTGGAATAACTTTTTTTTTTTTTGTATTTATAAAATTACCGAAAATGTAAATATACATCGTACATATTATTTGGCAGAATAAAACAATGCACTATGCACTGTACAAATTATCTTAGTCGTGCACTTATAAAATATACGCTTACTTATTTTTAGAAGATTTAAATATTTGTTGAATGTATTACGCTTTGTGTATGGAATATATGTTGTTTTTTCAATCAAAACTTCTTATCAACTCTTGGTTTAATTTATGAGGGAATCGTTTTTTAGTGTTTAAAAAAATTTCTTAGTTGCATACGGTTTGAAAATATCGTTTTATGTATTTATAATAGTGTGATGCTTTTTCAGGAAGCACAACTTTTTAACTCGTAAATCTAAAAAACAAGGAAAATAATACCTTTGTGGTCTCAAGATTTTTAGGTTAGATTCAATTTAGACTCTAAATTTTAAAATGTTACACATTTAATTTTTAAATTTCGATTTTTACTTCAATTTAGTTCATAAGTATCAAAATATTACAATTTTATCCGTAATATTTGAGTTTTTTTTTCAATTTAGTCCTTAGATTTAAAAATTTATGTTATAAATCTTAAATTTTCATTAAAATGCACACTTTTAAACATTGATGTCGATGCTTATTAATTAATTTAGAGTAACTATGAAGTAAAACTTTACGTTCAACTTTAAAAGTGAAAATATATTAAAACTTAATTAATTAATTCTTTCAATTATTTAAAATTTATTAACATACATTAACACTAAAGACAAAAGACAGAAAATAAGTATTTAGTGACAAATTGAAGTTAAAAAATATAAATATAAAAAACATACGGACTAAATTGAAATCTAACTCAAATGACAATAGTAAAATTGTAATATTCTAAAATCAAATTTAAAATTTAAGAACCAAATGGATAACATTTTAAAACATAGAAACTAAACCCAAAATAATAAAATAATAATAATAATAAATAAATAAATAAATAAAAAAAAAACTTTAGCAGGCTGCAGGTTTGATACGGTGTTAATAAGCTGCGACGGTCCGCAAACTACATTTGCTAAGAGGCCCATTTTCAAGCCCATTTGTTTATTTATTTTCTTTGAAAAATATATTTTTCATTTTTTTTTCATAATCCGTAAATAAATCATAATAATAAAAAGAAAAAAGAAATTAATAAACAAATAAAATGAGTTTTTTTTTTTTTTTTTGTTCAGTCAATCCAACAGTAGCATTAGATCAAACTCAAGATTCGTGGATGAGTCCTAATAAATTAATATATATGTATAAAATGAAGTATTACGACAGTAACTTTTATCTTTTCAGTTTGTTCCTACTATTTAAATAAAATATTATTTCGCCCTTTTTAAATAGGAAAACTCTTTGTCTACTGAATCTAACAAATGCAATTGATGACAACGAGAACATAATACAACTATTCAAGATAGGATACGATGGTTTGTATGTTTGTTTAATCTAGCATCATATGAATGATATCAATGAGTTCCGGCTGTTAAAGTGGAGGTGGTTCCATATTGAATTGGTGCATTCTTTCACCTGGGTGTAATACAGGTAAAGTTGTAAGTTTTTTTTATTTGGTATTTCTTTATTTTTTACAATGATTTGTTTACAATACTAAAAAATAATTTGAGGGAAAAAACACACACATATATTAGAGAGAACACAATGTGAAAAAGTAAAAGCATTTATGCTCTGTTTATTAATACATGAACGAAAATAGTTTTCAAATGAATTGTGCTGTTTATTAATACCGAAAAAAGAGTGATTTTTAAATCTGAAATGATTTCAATTTTTATTTATACTTAAATTTTTTTTTGACCAGAATGCTCATATTACGTAAAAATGTCACATAATTAAAAAAACAATTTACTTAATTGATCTCATAATTTTCTAATTTTCAATTAACACATCATTAATTTAAAACATTTATTCGATTTCAAATCATCATATTTAAAAACATTTTTTTTCAACTTTCTTTAATCTATAAAAGAAGTAAATGTTTTTATAAATGGTTACAATTTTCAAATATAAAGGGGACGTTATAAATTTAGAGGCAACTTATAGTTATAATATAGACATATTATTATACTAAAAATAGATTATTTAATTTATGAATCCGTTTTTTTATTTAATTATTATAATGTAATTTTGAAAAATAAAATATTTATATATGTCATATCATATTTTTGGATTAATTTTTTCTGTAAACAACTAAATACTTGTTATATTAGAAAAGAAAAAAAAAACTATTTTTTAAAAATATTATAAGTACGAGAAGTTTGAAAGACTATACGGATAATTAATATTGATAAATAATCGTCACGCTACGCTTCCCTTTCCCTATAGGCTATACCTACCGGAAGAACTGAATTTAATAATTCATTAAGGTTAAATAATTTATATAATTACTTTAATACTGGGTTAACACTTGATTCAAGATTTAATTAGCTATTTGTCTACTTTTTTTATAAAAAAAAATTATAGGATTTGATATTAAGTAAAATTAAATTCATGGCTAATGATAAGGCATCCTTTAGCTGGACGATGAAAATAAGATTTACGATAATCAAATTTTATTTTTTTAATAATTTAATACTTAATTAGTTTTAATTAATTAAGTTTAGAATCTAATTTAATTTGATTTTAATTCATATATATATATTTGAGCCAAACAATCAATATCAAAAGCTATTACCAATTTTTTACACAACTGTAGAAAACAATTTAACAGTATTTATTTTAGTTTATAAACTTTTTTTCGTACAAAACAAAACTGGAGATGAAGATGGAACAAAATTCTCATATTTAAAATTAAATATCATGTTAATTACCGTTGAGCTAAATTCATTTTAGTTATGTTGGCTAATAATTCAATTTACTATTGTAGGTAATTAATTAATATGTAATTGTCAAACTTAATTTATCATATGTTATAAATATATTGATTGTCGTGGACAATTACACAAATATTTGTCATGTCAAGACTCTCTTATCCTATGCTATATTTTCTTAGGGTACTTCATGTAATTATTATTATTGTTCAATTCAAATACCAGTCAAGAGCCAATAGGTACCTAACTCATATAATTTTGCTACGCAATTAATCAATTTGTCGGGTTGTATGACATTTTATTTTATTTTCGATAATATGTGGGATGGAAAAAAACGAACATTTAACTTCAACATTGATAATATATATACTACGTCTACCTACCTAAGAATTAATTTCCTACGAGTTTTCTTGACACCCAAATATTGTAGGACCACACGGGTTGTCCTGTGAAATTAGTCGAGAGGCGCGTAAACTGACTCAAATACTTACTGATATTAAAAAAAAAAAAATTCACTATTGTCGTTATGGTACAAAAGTGTAAGGAGGGTGTTTGGTGCAAGTTGGTAACTTATTTCAAAAAGGACCATTTATTTGAATTATCATTTTCATTAAATTTTTATTATAAACTACAAAAAAGAATTCATTTAAAAAAATAATCTTTTGGACTTTGAATTTACTTTATGATTTATATTTGGTCTTTGGAATTCAAAATATTATACTTTTACCTATGAAGTTTGAGTTTGGTTTTGATTAGTGGGGCTTTGAACTTAGGTATAGGAGGACTGGAAGACAATTTTAGTACTAAGCTATCCTTTGATATTGGTATGATTTAAGTTATATATATATATATATATATATATATATATATATATATATAAAGCATAAAACATAAAGTTGAGGGGGGCTCGAACCCGTTTGGACTTATACTAAATCTGTCGGTGTCTATAATAGACTATGATCGACCAAGATAGATTACTTTATGGTGATAAATACAGATAGTAGTTTATCTTAGTCTATCGTAATATATCATTCATAAAATTGTGATGCTTTGTTATATTTGTAAACACTCCCAAAAGTTTTTTCATTTAAAATAGATTTCCTAAATAAAATCTTATTAGTTTTTTAATACTATTAAAAATTTTATTAATTGAAGGTTAAAAAAACATTATTTACTTGTTTTGCAAAATTTAGATTATTTCTACCATCGAATTATGTGCATTAACCACCCTAATTTAGAGCCAGATTTTGGCTTAAACATAAATTAGTAATGGAAAAAATTTGGGTGCATTTATTTGATGTTCTTTCCATCTCTTCACTATACAAAATAAAGTTAACATTTATATTTTAAAAAAGTTACTTAAAAAACAAAATTTGTGTGATACAACGAGTGAAGTACACGTGATGATGGACCTAATCATTAACCTCTAATAATTCACCTAAAAAAATTTAAGCATAACAAATGAAACACTTGTTTTTTATTTAAGATCACAGCAGTGTCGTAGGTGGTTCAGAATTAAATGGGTATTTCTTAAATGTTTCATCACTATTAAAATTACAAGAGTAAAAGTACAAACTAAAATGCAATAATTTAAATCTTAATGATGAAATATTATGCTCAAATTTTGAATTATTATCGGAATAGCACTTCAAAAGATAGAAGAGAAAAAAAAGTAAATTGCAAAGACAAGCGTAATAATTGTATTTTCACACTTAAACTTCAAAATTTTAAAATCAAGATTCTTATAAATCATATTGGTGTGCTGAGTGTATTATTATAGTCGATAAACTATAATAGTATATGAATATTTTCTGAGTGAAGATGGATACAAATTAGGAGTGTACATGTGTCAGATTGAGTTGGACTGTATTATTATTTGGATTGTATTTGGATCGAATTAGCAATCCAATTGACATCATCAATCCAACCTAACCTAAACCTTGAAATTCAGATTGGATTATCGGATTATTTATTTATTTTAAATATACTTTTTATTAACATAAAATATTTAAATTTGTCTAAACACATGTTAATGACTAAAATTTTATAAAACTTAAATATTAAATATCAAAATCCAATGAAACTTTCACAAACTTCAAACAAACATGACATTAACACGTGTGAATTGTAATATTTAAAATTTATAATAAAATTTATAAATGTTCATTGTGAAAAAAAAAAATCATATTTTGCATGGCATGGCTCAAAATCCAACAGCTTTTTAGTTCCAAGTTTACCCTCGAGTTTTAGATTTTAATGACGTAGTTGGATTTAGTTTTTTCCATGTTTAGATTAGTATTCATTAAATTTATATTATTTTAGTATTTAACTACAAATATATATATATATATATATATATATATGGTGATATTTAAGTATATTTATTTATTTAAGATGTGGATTATTGTATATATGCATTTGTATATAATATTGTTTATGCGAATGTTCAATCATATAATTTTTATTCTATACGAGTTAAGAAATTAAATTTAAAACATTTTTCCATGGTAACTTATTTATGTACTAAACCAAAAAAAAAAAAAAAAAAAAAAACTTAGGTGCTTCACATCATATATCTCTGTCCAACTGAGCTAGCTATTCTATGAAAAATTATCACAGGACAGAAAAAAGTCAATTATATCTTATTTTACAAAAACGATGCATCGTACAAGGTGCAACCTGGTCTACACCTGACAATTGTCCTTTTTGAAACCACAAAACTCGTCCATCGACTTGTCATTTTTAGGTCAATAATTAATCATTCAATGCATGGCAAAAAAAGTCATGTCGTGTCGTGCTGACAATTCCTTCTCTAGCTAATTAAGGGATGCACCCAACTTCGGTAGATTTCGTCAAAGTTTTATTATAGTTGCAACTCTAGTAGACATAACCATTAAAGTTTTCTTTCTATTACTCTAGTGACTCCATACTCATCATTATTATTTTAAACCAATCGATGCGTCGTCACATCAAGCCAACAAAGTCATTTTGCTTGTTTAATACAAAAAAATGACACACACTACATCTGAACTATCTGATTGAAAATTACAATTACACTCATAAACTTTTAATTTGATCAACGTTTTTTTTCTTCATTACTTTGCTCCACCACATCAACGATTCAATATCACAAAACAGAATCCTATGAAAAATCCCAAGGCCCTAATTTACAAGAACGGTTGTGCATGTAAAGACTATTTGACAATCTTGAAAAATACAAACATATTACTTTAAAAGTTTAGAGTCTCAAATATATATTTGCTTGCATAATACTCCATCTGCTATCAGAACTCTTGGAGGTTTGCTCTCAAAATCACCAATTTGACAATTTCGTCATCAAAATTCCTTCGAATTTAGAGGTTGATATAAACTGAGCACAATGAACGACCACCACCATCGGCGTTGAGGTGGAGTGCTTCATTATGCATACAACACTCACTCTAATAAAGTTATCTTCGTACAACCTCTAGAGTTGGTCAACTAAAATATCACATGTGATAAAAGAATTCTTTAAAAAAAAAATTGTTTTTTTAACCTAATAATTGCCAATCCATAGGGGTGGAGCACAAGGAAAGTACGATATATGATTATAATTATTATTTGGTTAAAATATCATCTTGGTCTCTATACTTTAAAGTTATTTCAATTTTAGTCATTGAAATTTCAAATGTTCAATTTCAGTCTCTCAACTTACAATAAATCTTAAATTTAGTCTATACTACTAGTTTAATGTAGATATCTCATTACTTTTTATTTTTTATTAGCATTTTCAATATATATATATTTTAAAAATATTCACATATTGTGTTTATTTGCATCAAAGTATTGTGATTATTTGATAAATTTCAATAAAAATTAACGTCGAGAAACTAAATTTAAGATTTGCTAAAAGTACAAGGATCAAATTGAACAAATTTTAAAGTACAAAGACCAAAGTAGTATTTTAACCTTAGTTTTATTATTTTTAAATTGCCCTCTTTATTATTTGTGAATGAAGCTTTGATTGTGACTTACTTATACTATAATTGACCATTTTTAATTATCTCTTTTATAAAGTAAAACAATATTTAGATATCTATTAAAAATGTATGCGTAAATAATGACGTGAGAGCATAAATTTTAAAAAGAAATGGAAAATAATTACAACATAATATAATATAAAATTTAAGAATTTTTTGAGGTGAAATAATGTGAAAAATATGAAGTTTTAGATGGTAAAAGAAAAAAAAAAACTCATACTATTTTAATTTTTTAGGTGAAATAATGTGAAAATGTAATGAAAAACGCTCGGATGAGGTTAAAAATAAATATAATTTTTTTTGTGGGTTTTTTTTTTCAAATTTAATTTCTTTAGAAATAAAAATTTTAAGTTGAAAATTAGAAAAAGTAGCAAATTGTAAATACTTTATAATTTGTCGAAAATGATATTTGACCTATAAATTATAGAATTTTGTGCAGTAAAGACGGTAAAATTGAAAATCTTAAATTAAATTAATGTAAGTAATTAATTAAACAAAATCAAAGTTTCTTGAAATCTCAAAATTTTCGTCAAAGAAAAATAAATTAAATATTTTTTTTAAAAAAATGTCAAAATATTCTGAAAATATAGAGAAAGGAAAGTTGTTTTAAATCAATGATCCTTTCAAACTCAAAATGGAAGGTTCATGATGACAACTATAATGACCTAAATTCACCTTTTCACCTAAAATTCAATAATTGAGATTTGATAATAACATAACCTTTTAGATTGAATAGAAACGTACGACTTTGGAACCCTAAAGGAAAATAATAATATTATTATTAATAATTTATTTATATGAAATAGAAAAGATTTCACCCGGACAAAAACGATGGGATTCAGTCCCCGCCACAATCCTTGATCTTGATGCTGATTCGTGGCCTTTCCGATCTCAATGCTTTCTTCAAATCTCCAATACCCACATTCGAACTCGTGAACACCAACCGCCGTAGCCGAATCCGGTCATCCACCACCGTATTCGGTACAATTCCCCACCTACAACCACTGCCCACAACCTCGCACTGTATCACCTCCACTGGGTCCGAACCATGGTGAATAAATATGAAATCTCCCGCCGACGACATTCCGATACACGCCATTTCTGCACTTTCTCCCTGCAATTTCTCAACCAATGACTTCGGCATTTCCCCAATCTCCCTCCATTTCGAAAATTCAGCCGCCACACCATATATCTTCACACTTTTGACATCCTCCGGTGATCCCACCAGTCCCACAACCACCATTCCGCCGCCGGCGAATCCGATTATCGACGAAAATAAATCAGGGTCGGGCTTCACTTCATACGGGCCGGCCCACGATTTCTTCATCGGGTCAAACGAAAATATCGCCGCGGAACTTTTATGCATGATGTGTAATTTATTACCATCAACGGCGACGGAATACCACGTGGCGGTCGCATATTCGGCGAAAATTGAAGGCAATCCTTCGCACGTGTCCCACGTATTGGATTCTAAGTCGTAAATCTCAACGGCGGGAGGTTCGTCGACGAAGACGCACGTGCCGGCGACGACGATGGGTCTGTTGGCAACGAGGGCAACGATTGGGTCGGTTCGCCACGTCAGCGGGGGAGACACGTGATGCCATCTGAGGTGGAGGGGGTCGATTGAGAAAGAGAATTGGGAAGGGGTGAGTGTGTAGAGTAAGGTGGAATGAGAAGAACGGAGGGGGGCGGCGGCGGGAGTGATCGGATGGCGGCTGTTGATGTCCATCCAGACGGCGGAGCGGGGATCGTAGGCGGCGGCGGCGGAGGAAGGAAAGTGGAGGAGGAGCCACGGTTTGGGGGCATTGAAATGGGAGAGAGAGAATGAAACGGCGCGTTCCCAGCCACGTGAAACGCAAGAGGAGGAAGCCAGATCGATAAGAGGGACGTGGGAGAGAATTGACTCCAAAATATCGCCGTGTACGGCGGCGCCGTCTTGCTCATCCGTCGTCTCTTCCGTGGACATGGCTACAAGCTGTGATTGGACAATTTGGGGCCATCTTTGATTGGATAAATATATATAACAAAATATTTCTCTATCTTGATTTTGTTTTTTTTTTTTTAAGAAAAGAGCACAAAATATATATTATAAAAATTTTCCATTTTAATTCAAAAGTATTTTTAAAAATAATTATAAAATATTTAAAATTATAAAAAAATAGTTTCATGGAAGATATGACTATTAAAAATTATTTTTCTAATTTAAAATATCATATAATTATTTAAGATAAAAGTATAAAATTATTTGAAGGATTTTTTAAATTTATTTAAAAATTTCAGGGACTAAAAAGTTGAAATTTAGGGATAAATGGGTTTATTCTAAGATTGAAAATATACATCTTTAAAACTTATGGACCAAACGCACATATTGTTTAAAACTTGAGAACTAACGATATAATTTTTTCAATGTAGATTTCAAATTGTCTAAAATATGTCTAAAATACTGAATTTTTGTTTATTTTATTTCTTATACAATGTTCATATACTTTAGTTCATGCACTCCTATAAATACAACCATTTTAGTCTTTTTATTTTTGTTTCTATTTGATTTTGAATAAAGCAGGTAAATTTGACCAAGGACACAATGTCAAACATGATGTCACAAATAATATATTCGACAAAAAGATTGTTATAAAAGTAAGTAGAAAAGTAATGACACAAAAACTGATAATTCAGTTCGGTGTAAAATCACCTACGTCTGGAGTCAGTGTGTCAAATAGAGTGAAACTTCACTATATAAAAGTTTAACAAATACAACAAAATGTAACTATATAAGATGCATGGTTGTACTTAGCATTAAATTTATCTCTAGATATTTATTGTGTGGCTCACAAATCTAACCAGGTTGGCGTGGTCTAGAAGGAATAACATGTTGTGGGTCCATATTATTCCTCTTTGGTTAGGTTATTCCTTGTCATTGGATGCTACTACTCGAAATTTTCCTTTCATGAATTGTTGATGTGACTCTTTTGTTGTTATAAAACAAAAATTGTAGTTAAACCACTATCTTGTGAGCTAATCTCTACTTACTATCGTATTTTAAATTAAGTCTCGATTTGATTTCCAAATTATTGTTGGCCACCAATCCACGGGAGTTACAACCTCTTCCCTTCCAAGCTACCAATCGTACAACTGTTAGGTTTGTCCGACTCCACCCACCAAAAGGTCCGCCCCAATGCAAACATATTTTACAATTTAGAGTCAATTCCAATCTAGTACACATAATTGTTAGGATGTCAAAATGTCTCTTCATCGCCCCCATCCAACACGTTATATGTGTTATCCTTGTGATTCCAAAGTACCCATGTAATTCCGTTGTGTCCAATGGACGTAAAATGTGATACGATCACTCTAAAACATCAAATTATTGTTTATATTATATTTAATAATAATGATGTAATTTTAGTTGTTTTTAGAGTACTAAATCGGTACAACACTTGATGTTATTGAAACTATCAAGTCCATATATCTTTGAATATTAATTTCTATTAACATCCGTGGGAGAAGTAACAAAAATTAAGTACACACAATAAAGTCACACATTTAACTAAGTATGTAGGCCAAGTTGATTAAATTAATTAAAAATTTATAATTAAATTTGATGCAACGTGACAAGTAGTATTCATGAGTATGTATATATATATATATATAAATGGCAAGTGTGGTGGATGCGAAGACAAGTGTGGGGTTAACATCTGCATTATAATTTAGAACAGGAAGATGACGTACAATATTATATAATATATTTAAGATAAGACTTATATATATATATATAGATCTATATTAAATTTTCGAAAAAGAATTATTGTAATTTGAAGAAAAAAAACGTGTCCTTTTCTCCCTATCCGAATGGTTTTTGCAATTTATGTCTCCTCATGTAGCCTTCTATTTTGTGTTATTTAAAAAAAAATAAAAATGAACGTCCCTTTCTAAGGATTATATATTAGTTGGGTGGGATAATACCGAATTTTTAACTTCAAAATTGATAGTTCAAATATTATATCATTTGCGTGATGTTCATTTTGGTTTTCTAAACTAGGAATTTGGATGACATGAAATAGGGAGTAGTAGATAGAACTACAGTAAAAAATTACAATCAGACAATGAGTCTAATTATCATAACTTATAACTGTCGGTATTAAAATATGTATCAAAATAAGTTTAATTAAATGATAATTAACATGGTCTTTTTTCTAAAAATTGGAGATTCGATCTCCCATCAACGGTAGTTGTACTTAAAAAATGGTCTTACAACTCTACATGATGTAGACTATTCGACTCGATTTTTAATCATGAATTCATAACTCAACCAAAAACCCTAAAGATAACAGATGAACCCACCAAAAGAAAAAGGAGTATTTAAAGTTGAAAACTGGAGAATCTCACTATTGGCCCTCCAGCTCCAATGGCGCAGGCCTCCTACACAAGGGGCAAGAATGGTTTTTAACAAGCCACTTCAAAGTACATGACTCATCATACACATGAACGCAGGGAATCCTTACCCCTCCATCTCTTTCCAATTGAATTCTTTCAAACAGTGACTACAATCTCCCAAATCTTCCCCAATCTCTCCATCTTCACCTTCTCCCTGGCCGGCGAATCTGTTGGTGGAGGAACTAGAAGATGCAGTGACACAGGTACTGAAAGCAACAATGAGATGACGTCTGAATATTGGACGTCTAGATAGGTGGAATGTTTGGAAATACTAGTTATAATATAAGACATGTTATTTTCTAGTAGAAATAGAGTGAAAGATTTAAACCAAGAACTTCTAATGTTTGCATGCACGGATGTCAGTTGAGTTAAACTTTTGTTAGTATGTTTCTTTGGTGAGAATATATGTAGTACATGCGTTTGTGATTTATAAAGGTGCCAAGAAAAAAAAAATACCCAATTTCAATCTATAAAAAAGAAAAAAAAATGGAACTAATTTTAACAATAGCATAAATGACTAATTGAAACACAAAAAGTTGAAACATAAAAAGTTGGAAACATAAAAAAAAATGAAAGTGCCCAAAATCGAGAACTATACCATAATAAGTTGAACTAAATAAAACAAATCTATTGATTTTGTTCTTTATTGAACATAAGTTTGGATCATTTCTTTTTTAAAAAAATACTTGTTTCGCTTAATTCTTGATTGACCTCAAAATCGACCAAACTGATGGAGGATACAAAATAGTAGAAGGTTCAAATGGAACAATTGATTGTAATGTTGTTGTGAAATGTGAAATGTGATTATAATGATTGTTACAAGTGATTTTTAATTAAAGGTAGAAACAACATAATGAAAAAGAGGATGGAAGTCGTGGGGCAAAAAATAATAGTGAACGAACAATCAACTGAGTCAAGAGGATAAGATGGACATAAAAAAAGTACTAATTTGGCTAAAAGAGTTTGGGACTTGACCAAAGATGAGGTTTCAACCATCCATATTTGGTGAACAAATTTTAAATTATATGATCAAAACGATATTTTAACTATTCGAAAAAAAAAAATCTATCGACAAATAAATAATTTATTTTATACATGAAGATTAGAAGATTCGAACTCGTTACCAAAAGGCAAGACGTACTGTGAGAGAGAGAGAGAGTTTGGGGCAAATAAAACAAAAAAAAATTAAAATAGGAAAAAACTTAAAAAAGAAAAGGAAAAAGAAAAGGGGAGGAAAGGAAAGGAAAGACCAAAGGGAAAGACACGGTGGTGGAGTTCTAGGGCTCACCACGAGCTAGTGTACTTCTGGCTAATTTCATTCATCCTCAAATTGATCGTATTATCATTTAAGATTTGCAGCAGGATTATCGGATCAGGTACTATTTTCCTCGATTCTTCATTTCATGATCTATGTTTTGTTTGGTTCCATTAATGTCCTCAATTGGGATTTTTTGGGTATAGGGTTTCGAACAGACTTTGTGGGCTACGAAAGTGTGACTGAAGAATTCAACTTCTGGAGCGTATTGTCTCTGAAAATTTGAAAATGGAGGGTACGGTACAGTGGAGGGTTCAGGTAGAACAATTGAAGGTCCAGATGGAGCAATGGCTGGAACAAGGCTTGGAGTTTGTTCACCAAATACCCCCAATTCAACTCTACGTTGGGGTTGGTGTGTTGTTGTTTACCACCCTACTTCTTTTATTGAGTGAGTCTTTCTCTTTATTTGTTTAAATTTTCGTTCTTTTGCTCTGTAGTTGAATGTCGCTTTCTGTAATTGTATATGGTGAAAACGTTTGGGAATTTGAAGTTGACTACCCCTTGTCTCTTGGCAGCTCGCTTGTTTAAGCGCAGGAAATCGAATACCATTGTACTCAGTGGGCTCAGTGGAAGTGGGAAAACTGTTCTTTTTTATCAAGTAAGCATCTGCATTTCAGGTTTCCTGTATTTTATAGGAATTCAATTCTTGTCAGATATTTGATTAGTAGGTTTTTGGTTTCTTCAGTTACTTTGATTTGAATTGAATGTTTAAGCCTTTTTTTATATGAGTCCATCTTCTCGAGAAATAGCCTTAAGGGCACTAATGTTATTTAGGAACATTGTCCACATTTCATGTAAGAATGCCTATTCTTCAAGGTCAGTTAGGAAGTTAGCAAAACACTGTTTGTGCATGCCTTTTGTTTTATGTTATGTATAGGTGTTTGGTATCTTGGGTACTTCAAAGCTTAATTTAATGATTGATTAAGCTGACAATACTGTTATATACTTTTTAAGATAAAGTCTATATATATGTGGTAAGGATTTATCCTTGACAGGGCTTGGGGGGAAACCCCTCTTGCCTTCTAGATGCATTTATAATGTTTTTTATGCCTTTGCAGCTTCGCGATGGTTCTTCTCATCAGGGTACTGTTACATCAATGGAACCTAACGAGGGCACTTTTGTGCTTCATTCTGAAATAGCAAAGGTAATATATGTATTCTAGAACTAACGTGTAGGAATTGAGAATGCTCCATTTCTGATCCATTGCAGTCTTAAAATCATAACAACGCTGTTCTGTTTCCAGCAGTCTAACTTTTTTTTTTTTTTTTTGCAGTACTGGATCAAACTTAAACTAACAGATATTGCTTTTTCTTTGTGTGCTTTGGTAGAAGGACAAACTGAAGCCTGTTCACCTTGTTGATATCCCTGGGCATTCTCGCCTTCGAGCCAAACTAGATGACTTTTTACCTCAAGCAGCTGGTGTAGTCTTTGTGGTGGATGCTTTGGATTTTTTGCCCAACTGTCGTGCAGCTTCAGAGTAATGAATTAGTTTTCACAACTTTCTGTTTTTCTACGCGTGTGTGCATCTACTATAGGAAATAGGAGCGTATGAACTATAAGTTTTGAGTCAGCCCAAGTTCTGCATGAATGTATAACATTAGTTTGATTCCCCTGAGTTCTCACAGTTCTCTCTTTGGAAATCATCCTTATATCACAACTGAAA
The DNA here is from genome assembly GCA_037974625.1 of Cucumis cinereus. Classification (NCBI taxonomy): domain Eukaryota; kingdom Viridiplantae; phylum Streptophyta; class Magnoliopsida; order Cucurbitales; family Cucurbitaceae; genus Cucumis; species Cucumis cinereus. The sequence continues at coordinate 3,443,207 of JBBPDJ010000002.1, read as the reverse complement.
GCACGTAATTTGCAGCATAAGCACTCACAATGTGCTGTACACAATCCATGTTTTAGTACATAAAACAGTCAGATAAATAAATGTCTTACGTTACTTGTTTAATTTAGTTAAATTTCTCTTGAAGGTACCTTTATGACATTCTGACAAATGCGAGTGTCGTGAAGAAGAAAATCCCTGTCCTGATACTATGCAACAAAACAGACAAGGTTACAGCCCACACAAAGGAGTTTATCAATAGGCAGATGGAAAAAGAGATGTATGGCACTCAACTTTCTATTAGACGAACATTCTTTTTATGATCTGTTAAGCAAACTATTCAAATTACAGTAGGTTTTATTATCTGCAATGAATTTGTATTTCAATTTTTCAACGTCGTGTTTTTCGTGTTTGTACAGTGACAAGTTACGTGTATCGAGAAGTGCAATCTCAGCTGCTGATATCTCAAATGACTTCACACTAGGAATACCTGGAAAAGCATTTTCGTTCACACAGTGCCATAACAAAGTTGCAGTTGCTGAAGCCTCGGGATTGACGGGTGAAGTATCTGAGGTGGAACAATTTATAAGGGAAAATGTGAAGTTCTAGATGTATATTCGATTCTACCTGTTGATTGGTGCTTTTTTGCCCCTTCGATATGGAACCCCGATATTTGTACTTTTCGAGAATTTCTGAATTCATCCCAATTTTTGTAGTTTCTTAAGACTGAAGAAGTTATATATGTCCATGCCTTCTACCCTTGTTGATAAAAGGACCAATATTTTAGTGGGAAACAGTCATTACAATGTCACAGAAAGCCAGAAACGTTGCTTGTTTAAATAACAGAAATTGAGATGTTGCTTTCTTTTGGTGGTTAAGACAGTTGGAGTGTTTGATAGATTGACGTAATAAAATGGGTAGGTTTTGAAACTCGTCTTAACATCTCATTTTCGTCTTCTCCCTAGTTCTATTTCTAGTTCTATTTCTTGTGCCGCCCTCTCTTGTCTTCCTCTTGCTTTCTCTTGACCACTTCTCTGTATTTTATCTTCATTCTTATATTTTACATCTAAAGACGACAAAATGAGGTTCTCTTCCTCAGGCAATGTGCAATGGTTGACGGCCATGGATGGAGTTTTTTTAGACGCCAAACAAACAAATTATAGAGGGCAAGGGTAAAAAAGCAAGCCCATAATAGAGCAAGTGGTAGAAAATGAGCCAAAAAGTGGGTAACTCAGAGAAAAGAGCAAAAATTATAACTAGATTGAGTAAGTGAGGTAGAATTAGAGCGAGAAAAAGAACTTATGACAACAACAAAAGGTTTGAAAATCTTGTTTTGGGAAATAGGGTCAAATTTTATTTTTTCAAAGTCAGTACAAAAATCCCAAAACATCTTTTATGTTGGTTTGGTTCGACTACAGATCTGAAATTGATACAGCAGTTGGAAGGTGGGGAGAAACGTGTTTAGTCGATGCTTTTAATAGTACAGTTACAATGTCTGATTAATTTATTTACAAATAGATGCACTGAAAATATGCAACTTTCCCCTCCTCAACTTGTCACACAAGATTATTTCATATACCAATCAAAGCGACCGTGCATATCTATTCAGGACTGAGCTTCTTTGCTATAATATCAACAGGTAATGATCCTAAAGGGACTAAAGGATCAACATTATCAAAAAGGTCTTCTTCATGACCTACATCGTCATCGGAGTTGTAGTTAGCTTCGGTGTGATCCTCACTTTCGGGGCTGTCATCTGGGCTGCTGACGTCTTCACTTGACATGATGGATGCTGGATAAGAATGTTCAGTTGCTTGTGAAATTCTCTCAAACTCCTCAACTTTCTTTAAAAGGTCATCAGGAGCAAGACCAATCTCATCTAGCAACAATGCCTTGTTCGAATCTATGGCACGCTCCCATAGCAGCTTCATTTTTGGGCTAGTTTTGATCGTATGGTGATTGCCATGTAAGAGGTCACCATTCTCAATAGACTCGCCTGGAAAAAGTAACAAAAAAGTGAAAACATGCATTTAAAAATTAAAAGCCAGAACAACAGAGCATCACCCAATGATTATTAAACATCACATGCATTCAAGTTATTAAAGTTTCAACTCATATATAAATATAACCAGTCTTTCGACAAAGGTAAAACAAAATTCCCTGGGAGAACATATGGCTTTGCGTCTTCTTAGTTCTTATCGAGTACCAGTAATAGTGGATGATGCACAACCATCATGGGTTGGCCTAGTGGTAAAAAGGTCAATAACTAACTAAGAGGTCATGGGTTCAATCCATGGTGGCCAC
>JBBPDJ010000002.1:3424789-3440827 GCA_037974625.1 Cucumis cinereus | reverse complement strand
TTCAATCCATGGTGGCCACCTACCTAGGAATTAATTTCCTATGAGTTTCCTTGACACCCAAATGTTGTAGGGTCAGGTGGGTGTCTCGTGAGATTAGTCGAGGTGTGCGTAAGCTGGCCCAGACACTCACGGATATAAAAAAAAAATAAAAAATTGTGGATGATGCACAATATAAATGCAGTTTTTATGTTTAATTGCTATTGGATAATAGAATAGTCAATAGTAATTTGGATACTCAAGATTCAAGAGTGCATGTCATTTGAGCTAATCAAGAGTGTTTAACGAAAAGAAAGAACTCTACTTACCAGATGAACCCAAAGAATCATTTGAGCTAGCTCGAGTAGGAAGTGGAGCAGAACGATCATCTGAAATAACCGACTTCCAATCCTTTCCCCTCCGCATCAATATCTGTTCGTTGTCAAATGATAACAACACACAAGGAACCAATTCCTGTAGATAAAATCAAGAAGTAATTTATGTCAAACAATCATTGAATTATACCCAAAGTGCAGCTTCCAATATACGCAGAAGTTTAACAAAAGTAAACTATATGGTAAGGCTCTAAAGGTTTCCTTTCTAGTGTATGCATGTAGAAATAGTAAGTTGCAATTGCAATCTTCGTGTGATGGAAGTTCAAAGTGATAGCACAAGCATGTGTATAAAGGCAGAATAGAGCATGAGAATGCTCAACTCAGCAGAAACGTGCACGGGTTTCCTCATATGTCAAATGAATCTTCCTATAGAGCATAACCAACTCGCTTTCATAGATGCTGCAGGCTATATGCGGAGGTTTAGCTAGGAATTTAACTGCTAATTTCTTGCAAACAACGTTCCAAGAATCACCTTAGATAAGGCAATGAGCAATGGGTCAAGAAGAAGGTAGAGATTGAAGAATGAAAATGTATGCCAACCTTGAGTTTCGCACCCAACTTTTTATAATCACTTTCATGCATGCCAGTGCAATCAATCTTCACCAAAATGCTTCCTTCAAAAGCATGCCTTACGTCATTAACCAAGGAAATGTACACACCATTTTTTGCTGCGAAGGGAGATAATTTAAATTCAATACTTAGTAAGGGGAATATAATGCTCTCTTTGTATAAATAATAAGCAATTGCAGTAAAGTTTTTTTTTTTTTAAAAAAAAATCCAAATTAATAGAATATTGAATTGTAGTAGTTTATGGCTGAGTTAGTACAATAACATAAACTGACAAAACCTATTACTTCATCGAATCACGTTGTCCATCGCGGTCACACCCCATTCCATATCAAAATATTCCCTTTTCCATTTCAAAGTCTAGGCTCATTAACTTCATCACCTAATTTACAAATTGGCAAAAGATCAACATTGCCAAAGAAATATGAAACTGAAGAACTCTTCCAAAAACACATCTACATGGTAGCCTTCCAAGAGAACCCTCTCTCTCCCAATTTTTTTTCAAATATTTGTTTAATCCCTCACTTTCATGTCTAAACTAACCTTAATAAAAGTTCTATTGTTGATATATACATATAATTAACAAAATATTTTTGTCCAATGGATTCAATCACTTGGAAGAAGGGAAGAAGAAAAGAAAACTTGGGTAGCGGCATAATCGAAACAAAAATTGGAGACCATGGAGAATGATAAACTTATTTACCTAATTTACATATTGGCAAAAGATTTTTCCCTTTCATCCTCAGTGCATTAGCTTCCTCTTTTGTTAACCCTTCAGGAGCTTCTTGAATAAGTTTTGGATAAACAGGAGCTGCCGGTTTCCAGAGCATAACAGGGTATTGAGGGCGAGTACGATAATTGTAGTTTCTACCTCGGAACAGATATAACACACCACCGACTCGATGAATTATTTTTCCACCTGTTTTTTCCTGGAATAATTAGCAGAAGAAACTTCCATGTAAATGAACTGAGAATACTTACTCTTTCTGAGACATAGAAAGGGAATTGTCAGAAAGGGTTTCGGGATAGTAAATAATAAATCTTCAGAACATTATTTTTATCAGTATCGAATAAAATAATCTAATATAGTCGCAAATTTGAGGAAACCAATTAAAGGAGAACCTTCAAGATGTAACAATCTATTTTACTTAAATCATGTTAAAACTATTTTAGGTCAATTCTAAATCAAATAGTTCTGTTAAATTCTTGAACGTGATGAATATTGTCTTGCCAATAAATCAAATAGTTTTGTTGAATTCTTGACAAATCCTTATCGTATTGAACAAAATGAATATTGTCTTGCCAACAGTCAAATGTGAATGATGTTGTTAGCATACATGCCTGGTAGATTTTCGTAGGCTGGTTTGAGTTAGGATAACATGTAGAATGTGGTACATTCAACAACACACCACACCGTAACCTTGTGCTTTAATGTTGTGAGTTTGGCACATTGAGCATTTGTAATGACTTATGAGTGAGTTATGTCATATTTCTCTTGCTTTATTGGAGAATTATAATTCAATCCATAAAACAGATAGTCCCACACCCAAAAATACATGCGCAGGAAAGGCTGACAGGTAGGTTGTATAGTAGAACTAGTAAGGCACCAAAATCTAAATAGTACAGTAATATGAGAATGCAAAAAGAATAAAATCTTACTTCATACAAACAATTCAACAGAAATGAGAACAAAAAATGAAGAATGTGTGAAAAGATTCAAAAGAATACCTCGATATGATGGCAGATATTATTCATATCTACGGTGGGAACACCTTTGCAACGAACTTTACAGACACGCTGCCGCTTCCAATGAGAATGTATCAATTCCAACATATTATGCGTAAGTCCATCCCTTCCTAACACGTCCAATTCAATTCAAACCAAAAAAGGTCACCAACTTCAGCCGATCATAGAACTGGGAATGGCAACAAGGCATATATATGATCACATAACAACCATAGATAGTAAAATTCCATATGAGAAATGAGGGAAAAATAACCCATGTCTCACCAAGATTAACCTGTCGATTATGTGACAAATGGGGTTTCACCAGCATGCGAATCTCCCAGTTCTTGAGTGGCTCCCCAAGTATCTCCTCTCTGCTTTTCCCCTCCTTGGGATACTGCCCAAGCGGAAACGGGCCAGGCAATTGGACTTGTTTAACTCCTTTAGTACCAGGAGGGGGCGGATTGAAGGAATCAAAAAGAGGGATTTTCTTCTTCGAGCTTTTCAATGGAGCTTTGCCCGTCCAAGGCCTCGGCATCGTCGGAGGTGCAAAGGGTAGAAACGCCGGTTCGCGAATTGCAATGGGTTTGACTTTGGGGGTCTCGGAGTAACTGTATTGGAACTCGAATGGAGCATCGGGAAGAAGATAGGAGACACCGGAATCGCCGATGATGACAGCGCGTTCGCCGTGGGATGAGATGACACCATCTTTGACGGGTTTGTAGTAGTTGGAACGGCGGTGGAAGGTCTTGAGAGCAGGATTAGGGGGTTTTGGAGGGTTGTTGGTTCGAAGGGTGCGGGATTTGGGAGGAGGGTATTTGGGAATTGGAATTGGGGTTGAAGGAGAAGAAGTGGGTGAGGGTTCGTGGGGCGGTGGAGCTGATGGGAGTGAAGAGAATAGGGTTAAGCCTGGCAGTGATGGGATTCCCGCCATTGTTACAGTCCTTTCCTTCTTTTTTCCTCTCCTCTTGTTGGAGAAGATGGATAAGGCAAAGCTTACCACCAACCTTCTAAGATATTTTGGAGGGAACTACACGAACTGCAAAAGACCGATGAAAGATGATCAAAATGTTCATGATTCAGGTTTGGTTCGGTTCGCATCGGTTCGGTTCAATTTTTTATTGATCCATTGAGTTGAAGTAATATAATATAATTTTATTAATTTGATGATAACAATATAAGTTTGAGTATATATTCTCTTGAGTGAAATATTAGGTTTTAATATGTCCAAAGTATGTGTGTTGCCTTTTTTTTTTTAATTAATCTTCGTGTAATAATTCATAGATGTGGATGAAGTATTGAATCTCTAACTTCTACGGATAAATGTTATTTTAATTAAGGCAATCTCATTGATTGATAATAGTTTGTATAACTTGTAAGTCAACAATTTTCTTTTTAATTTAAATCAATACACATAATTTTACTATGGAATTTGTTTATATAACTAACACGTGTTCGGGATAAAAATACCAATAAAACCAATTATTGTAGCATGTATTCCATATGGCATTGATCACATAAGACTAACTTAGTAATATAGGTTATACTGAGTGACGTGATATTTATATTTAATGTCAACTGTTGGTTCGCTCGTTTATGATGAGTTTTATCTTGTAGGATCGACCGCTGACTCGCTTCTCCCTAGTTTAATGTTGAGATGTTTCAAGTTGATCTTGCATTGTGTGTGTTGACTCTTTTGCACTTTGATGCTTAAATTTAATATAATGAACAACTAATTCAACCAATCACAAAAAAAAGTAATATATTGTCTCTCATTCAGAGATTACTCACATTTCCATTTTAAGATGGTAAAATGAGGATATTTATAAGTATGTCTTGTAACACTTGCTTTTAGTTACACAAAATAGTGATGGTGTGAAGAGTGTTTATAATGCTCGAGGTTGAAGGGTGCTTGTTTGAGTTTGATTTGATTAGTTTTCTTATTGATACATGTCCATCAATTCGATTGATCAATCCAAACCTCAAGGTATTCAATAAAACAAATAAATGGACTATATAGATATAAATGTGAAAATAAATGAAATATGTGGTATATATATTATATAGTAGTTGCATAGTATAGTAAATACTATTCAATTAGAGTGATATAATAGAAAAATAAGATGTATAAATAAAAGTTATAACTTATAATTGATAGTTTTGGAAATATGACCTAAATTTAAGGTACTTGACACAAATTTTGATGGATCTAATTAGCCCAAATCAAAGAAGTTTGGGCTTATCCAAAGCCCAAACGAATCCACAATAAACCAAGCCCATATAGCACTTCCAAGGGAAATGATTTTATGTTTTATTCATTCATTTATTTTTTTTTGCACCTAAGTCCAAAATTGACAATACAAACATTATACTAAAATTAGTTTGAGGAATTTCAGTTTTACTTATGTAAACTATTTCACGCTATTATTTATTTGTAATTTAATAAAATTAGATTTTGATTGCGAAGGTTAATTATTTATAATATTAACATTCTACTCATTAAAAAAAAATTAAAAATTAAAATTTGGAACTAAAACCAAACCTTTGTTAAAAAGGGCGAAGTAAGTAAATATTATAAAATGTTGGGCTTGAAAATTAAAATGAGAATAATAATAATATTATTATTCAATTAAAATCGACACCGGAAACCCTAAAAGAGCGAATGCCCACCTATAAAAGGCAAGCATTCTTCTACTCCAAACCCTTGTTAATCCCAATCGGCCTTGCGGCAACGAAGCCTCTCAACCATGCAGATCTTCGTGAAAACCCTAACGGGTAAGACCATCACTCTCGAAGTCGAGAGCTCCGATACCATCGATAATGTTAAGGCCAAGATCCAGGACAAGGAAGGAATCCCCCCGGACCAGCAGCGTTTGATTTTCGCCGGAAAGCAGCTTGAGGACGGCCGAACCCTAGCCGACTACAACATTCAGAAGGAATCCACGCTTCATCTTGTGCTCCGTCTCAGAGGAGGCGCCAAGAAGCGTAAGAAGAAGACCTACACCAAGCCCAAGAAGATCAAGCACAAGCACAAGAAGGTGAAGCTCGCCGTCCTCCAGTTCTACAAGGTCGATGACTCTGGAAAGGTGCAGAGGCTTAGGAAGGAGTGCCCTAACGCCGAGTGCGGCGCTGGAACTTTCATGGCCAACCACTTTGACCGCCACTACTGCGGTAAATGTGGTTTGACCTACGTTTACAACAAAGCTGGTGGTGATTAGGTTTAATCTGTTGTTTTTTCCCATCAAGTTTTCGTTTTATCTAAGTGTTTGATGTCGTTGAATTTATCTAGAATTTCTTCTCCAGTTTCTGGAGTTTAGTTCTTGACATGGATTTTGTTTTCTTAATGTCGATTTATTATCGTTTTTATTTAGATCCACATACTTAGTCAGTGTTCTTGCGATTATTATCCTTGAAATAACTGTTAAATTTTGGGTTTTGGTTTAATAGATAATATGCTTCTCGTAAACCTTATTATTTTTGTGCTGAAGAGTCTGCTTCCTTTTATATTCTGTTCGTATGGTGATTTTTCTGATTTGTTAGTGCTTAGATCTGACATATTTTTATCAATTGTCTTTGATTTTTTGTGTAATTTCATTCTTGAAAGTCCACTGATGTTCAAAGTTATTATGTATCCAGGATTAAGTAATTGTTTCATGTACTATAGTTTGAAGCAATATTTGAATATGATGCTGTATATTCCATGTTTCATGTTATATTTCTCTCCAGATCATTTCTATGTTCTATCTTATTATAGTATTGCTTTCTTGGACTTCATTCTAAGAAATATTTCAAGATGATATTTTTTCCTAACTCCATGCAGTAACTTTTCTTTACTAATCAGAACAACTCTGCTTTAAACATTTCTGGAACATTTTAGTTACCATTGTTTACTGAATAACTAAGTTTCCATTGATGTTAGCGTTCTTTCTTTTGTTTCTTTGCCAACTAATTACAGTTGTATGCGATTCTTGGTTTTGCTGTCTACTATCAAATTATTTGCCTGATATTGGTTTATGATATGATGTTGTGCTATTGATTTCATTGGCAAAAACATGATTGCTTATGTATTATTTTTTCATTTTCCTTCATTGTCTATCTGGGATGGTGTCAAGTTATGACCTGCATACCTATTTAGTTTCAATTGCTTGGGGTTTTCCTTGAATTTTAGAATTGCAGTTTCTGTTTTGATTCGTGTGTTGAGGTTGGCTTATTTGTGAAATTGTTTGTGGGTGATGTTTTTCACTCTTATACCTTTGTGAATTCGATTCTTGCCGAGTATTGATCGCTATATGTTTGAAGGCTTTTTCTTTGAGCTTGAGAAGCCAGTTTATTTGTGGAATCTGGTTTCAAAACCTTGTATTTCTATTATGTAGCTTGATCGAGTTTGGATTACTAACTTGCAATGCAATGGTTGGGGGGGGGGGGAATGTTTATATGTTGCATTTCTGGTTTTAATTTTGAATAGATTTACTCCTAGTTCTATTTTATGTTTGGATTGAGCGTTCTACAGATTTCTGTTTTTTTGTCGGTCACCTGTTCACACATTTGAGCGCCCTTCAAAATTTTAAGTAATCTTGATTTCATCAATGTTATATGACACCTGCTTCGCCAGTTTCTAAAGTTACATAATTTTTATTTAATTTTGACATTCTATCCTAATTTACAAACTTTGGTTTTCCATGGTATACCATATCCTTACTTGTAATGTGAATGTTGGGTAGCTAATTCATATACAAATTAGGATTTACTTTAGCAAAAATTGATTTAGAAATATTGTGACAAAAATAGGTCTCAGTATTTTCACGTCTGATGCAATATGCATATATATATATATTGAATGTAAATAAATAAGCCAAAGTTAGAATTTGTTATGTTATGGTCCTTGTCGATGTGGCTATATGATACAATAAAGAAACTATTATACAAAATACATAATAATACTGAAGTTAGAATTTTCTATATGTAATGGTCCTTTCATCTTATGGCTCTGCTTTTTGTGCCACCATTCTTAAACTTCTAAATACTTGAATTCTTAGTTAACATCTCTTTGTAAATACAAATTTTAAAGTCATTCTTTTTAGGTTTTTGTTTGATAATGGAGTTTATTTTCATCTCAATTTTTAATAATAGAGATGGATTCTCAAATTTCAAAATCAGAACAAGTTTTTTTTTTTTTTTTTTTTATAAAATTTATTTTATTTTGAATTCATTGATATAAACTAGATAGCAAACACAGAAATTTAGAGATGGAAGAGGTGTTTTGAAAATTTCATAAACAACCAACCAAAACAGTTATCAAGCTGACTACATTTCTGCTAATTAGGTCTTGGGGTTTGAAAATTATCTATTAAATGAACAAAAAATACAATAACTAGTAGACTAGTAGCATAATCCATTATAATAAACAATAGAATAAACCAATAGAATATGAAAATTAGTTCAAGAAAAATTAATTACCTACAGAAAGACATAGATTCTTAAAAAAAAAAGAAAAGAAAAAAAAAAATCTCTGTACACTTTCACTTTCATCAGTAAAACACCAATGCGTGTTTGCAGCAGTTGGTTGGAAAAATTGAAGAAGCAAAAAAATGACAGATGAAACAAACAAGTACAATTCATCCATTTTCATTGAACTTTGAACTCTGAACCCAAACTTCCCAAAACTCTTCCAAGTTTTTTTCAGCATTTAACATCTCTTTACATTCAAACTTTAATGCCAAAACTCCTTCATATTACATTTAACATTTCATTCTCATCTATATATTTCATCTTTACTTTCTTATAACTCTTCTCTATCCTTTCATCTCACTCACAATTGTTTGCTTTTTTTCTCTTAAACAATGAACCATCTCTTTGATCTCCCCGAAAAGATCTGTTATGTACAATGTGGAATCTGTACCACTATTTTGTTGGTAAGTTTGTGTTCTTTTCATTTGTATTTTTTGAATTCTTCGCTACTAATAAACTTTTCTCTCTTTATCTCTAAATGTAGCTAACATATAAGTGAACTATGTAAATGTTTATATGATTTCTTACTGTTTGACATTTTCTGGTTTTTCTTTGTTTGTTGATTCTGTAACATCATTGTTGTTGAGCTTCAATTCAAGTGAATGAGTCTTCATGTTCTTTTGGTTTTTACTTCTGTCTCGATATGTAGGTTAGTGTGCCGTGTAGTAGCTTGTCGATGGCGGTGACCGTGACATGTGGCCATTGCTCGAGTCTCCTTTCTGTTAACATGATGAAAGCCACTCTAGTTCCTCTGCATTTTCTGTCTTCTTTATCTCACAATGTGGTATTTGGAGATTTTTTCTTCTTAAAATTTTGATTCAATACTCATAATTTTATATGCTGTTATAGATAAAAGTTCTCTTTTTTTCCCCCTTTGTTCTTTCAGCCCAAAGAAACTTATAGAGAGATGAACTCAGTGAAGTTCTTTGACAGTTTCAAAAGATCAAACTTGAAATTTTCTGAGTATGAAGTTGAAGAAGACTTGATTCCTGTGACAACTCCTTTCGTAAACAAACGTAAGAACATTGGCAAACAATTAGACTTACAACATTATAAAATGAACAAATCTGAAAAGTCTAACTTAGATGATATCTTTTCTATTGAATGATCATTTGAAGCTCCTGAGAAACGACAGCGCGCCCCATCGGCATACAACTGCTTCATCAAGTAAGATATCAAACTTTCAACTGATTTTGTAATGGATTTTTTAAAAGAATACCTTCGAATGAAAGTACTTCAAGAACCACTTTTAAGAGTGTTTCTCCTCAAACAACTTTTCAATCTAATATGTTTGTGTTTGGGACAGAGATGAAATTAGAAGGCTCAAAACTCAAAATCCTGAAATGACTCATAAAGAAGCCTTCAGAACAGCAGCAAAAAACGTAAGTAACAGTCACAAAGGCGTGTATGGACATGACTTTCTAAGTGTTACAAACATGCCCTTAATGATGATCTAATTAATACGTTTTCCGAATCTTAAACTGATTTTGATTTTTCAGTGGGCAAATTTCCCTCCAATCCAAGAAAAAGACGACAAAGAGAAGTGTAATCAAATTGAGGAAAACGGGAGTTGGAACACTCAAACTCCTGAGGTAAAAATGCAAACTTTGGGATAAAAAGTTATGATATTCAATTAAAACTTCAAACCCATTACACCAAATGGAAAAAGTTTGATGAATCTTTATAAGTAATTAGTGATAACAATATCTGAGAAAATGGTGGTCCTTTTAGACAAATTTATGAGACTGTCATTAAAGCAGCAAGAACATTGAATGCAAAACTTACAGAATTGAAGAAGCTGGGGAGTTTTTATGGCAAATTTAAGCAACTGATTTAGTGGTACATTATAATGAGTTTGTGTATTCTGAAATGAAATTTCAGGTACATAAGGAAGGCATTCATTTCTGACATAACTCACCATTTGAGTGAAGCTATATAAGAAGGTGGGGAGAATGGTTTTAGTTTCTGGTTTTAGGAAAAAAGGGTTCAAAATCTCAGTGTTCTTAAAGAGGATAGATGCCATTGGGAATGAAAGTTTTTTTCTGTTTTTTTTAGTTTCTCTTTGTTGATTAACTGTCTGGAAAACTTGGTTTTTTCTGGAAGTTTCTGCATATGTCTGTTTTGTATTTCCTTTAGTAAAATGGACCTTTTGAAACTTTCTAAAAGCCAAAGCAATTGTTTGAAATAACACTTGAAAGTTCGTTTAAAAGGAGAATCTCGACCGACGTTCATTTTGCACATGATTTCATAGAGAAAATTCAAAACAATCAATAAGTTAAAAACGCTAACTTTTTATATAAATCTCAGTGTTTGATCTCGATTAAAATGCTATCGTTTGGAGAGTTTCCTTAACTTCCAACTATTAAAAATGAAAAAAAAAGGAATTTAAAGCAAATCATGGGCTGCACATATGAAAAATGATTGGATAATATTTTATAAACTTATTATTATTATTTAAAAAAAAAAAAGAGAGAATATGACCAACAGGTTCTGTTTGTGGAGGTCCAACTAATATAGAGGAAAAGGGTAGAGATTATTATTTTCTTCCTGGATAATGCTTAATCAATTTTTTAAGAAGCGCTTTCGATTGGGACATTTTTTCTTAATTTGGATCTATCTTTTCATTTTGTACAACAATTTTTTTTCTATGGGATCAAACCTTCGATCTTTAGTGAAAAAACTTATATCAAAATCTCTTAGGTATCATATTTTAAATGAAAGAAATTTAAATTGATTTCAAAATTGAAACGACAATATTGCATTGTGTTCTACCATACGGTTCCAAACATTCATAAACTTATCCAATTGAATCGTGAATTTTTCAAATAAAAGAACCATTTGATGTCACAATATAACATCATGAGTATCAAGACTAAATTGTAACAAATATCCTTCAACTTTGACATTTGTTTAATTTTCGTTATAAGTTACTGTCACATCATTTCATATCTCAATTTCCTTCCAAAACTTTTAAAGAATTTCTACCATAAACGTATTTTTAGTTAAATTAATCTCCCCTTCATACAAAACCACTTTATCAGCCCTACAAAAACTGCATTGCAGAATTCTTTGAGTTGTCAAGCAATTCCCCGTAATTAGGCTTTAGATGATTTCAGACTTATCCATGGCTGCAAAAGATTATTACAATAACCATAATTACATACATATATTTATAGTAATTAATGAATAAACTCGAGAAAAAGAGAGTATATATATGTATGTATTATACTGTTGTAGTTCAAGAGCTTCTCAATGAGATCCACATGAGTCATAAGCATCCTCCTACAGCAGTACCGCACTAACCCTAACATATCCAATGCCTCCCTGCATCCATTTTCCACTGTTAAAATATTACGTACATCTCGATTCATCCCGGTCAAAATTAGAAAAAATTATACTAATCTGAATCTTGTTAATCCTATTATAATGAAATGTGTTAGTGTTACCCTTCTGAATAGTCGGCTTGTAGAAGGTCGAGATAAGTGTCCCATTTGTTACCGATCACCTGAAATTAAATTAAATTAAATTAAATCAATAAAACCAAAAATAATATTTGAACACAATCCAATATTTTACCTTCCCGCAACTGAAGCACCGCACCGGAACTATCATCTTCTTTAATTCTGTTGGTTCTGCAATTTCATTCACTTAATTTCCATCCTATATATTTTGTACCTAAATTCATAAAACCCTTTTAATTCCGAAACTAATTCCGACTACTTTGCGCCCTTTTTTGACCTAATTTTAACCGAAGACTAAAACATACATTTTAAAATTTAGGGATCAAACACATTTTGCTGTCAAATATATAAATTGTAATTGATAAGAAAAAAGAATCTAAAATAACAGCTCTCGCATTAAAAATGACAATGAGACAATGTTAGAATTAGACACAAATACAACTATTAGATTGAACTCACAAACATAATAGAATTTAAATCAAACTCTTAAAATCTATTAGTGATTGATTATAGTTAATCACTAATAATATATTTTGACAGATTTAACTTATTTTTTGGTAGACCAAAAAGTTTACGGTTCAAATCTTTCGAGTCTATCTACGTAATTACTCGAAACGTTATTGGTGTGTTGAGGTTAGAGTGGGCCAATCAGGAAAGCTTTGCTTAGGTGAATGGGCCCTAATGAGACGACTTTGATTAGCTATCACTGTCTATATTGTACGGTTGGATTAGAGAATTGTAAGAATGGACGGTAGAGATTATGGTTACTAATTTGTGGGTGAAATTCTAATCAACACTTTTAAATCAAAAATTTAAAGATAAAGCAGCATTATTATCCCTTTTAATATTCGACTTTGTCTGAAAACGCGAGCCAATATAATATTATTAATAAAAAAAAAATGGATGAATCCCGCCGCCGTGACAGCCTGGTAAGCGGCATTAATGTTGGAATCGGATCAAGTTTCTGCTTCACCCGCAGCCATTTTTACTTTTCTCTACCTCCTCAAACCGCCAATTGGCCTCTCAATTTCACCTGAAATTCCGTTTTCGACGCCCGCGTTGAAGGTGAGTTCCTACTCTTTTACAGGAATCGCCTTTTTTCTGTGAGTTCTTTTTGTGTGTGTTTCATTTGTCTCTGCTTTGAAGGGGATTCTGTAATTTGGTCAACTTCTCAGCTCCGGCCATGTTGCCGGTTGTTCATCGAACGGCTTGTTTATTATTATCTTCTCCGGATCGTTTCGTATCAATTTGGAGTTCGATTTTTTATCTTAGATTAAATAGTTTAAAGGTTTCTGTTCCTCCTTATGTTTTGGTTGACAAGATCTAGTGTGGTGATGTAAAAGAGTTTGTTTAATTTTGATTTCAGTTTTTTCTAATGTTAGGAGATTGATTGTTGTTCCATGCAAAGTTGTGGGTTGACTTTAGGTCAACGTTTTGGGCTTCCCCAAGAGTTTGATCTGATTGTTTGTAGTTGAATTTATTGGGATGGGTGGATGTTCATTCTATTTTTTAAATCTTTCTTGGTGTGGGTGTTAATAACAAGGAGAAAACAATTGCTCTTTATTACATTAGAGCAAGTGTTTATATGTTATATAAACATAGGCATGTTGATAAGGAGGTCTCTTAAAAGTTTTGGTTTGGATCATTGGCTTTATGAAAATTTGATCTCAATATATCTCTTGACATTAGCATTTTTCATCTGAATGTCACTTAATAAGTTCACAAATCTAATGAACTCTTGGAAAGAGAGAAGGGAGTAAATCTAATTCTTTGGTTGGTCTTTCAGGGGTGGACTTAGTAGCAAAAAAAGTCATTTACAAACAACGGGGAATTGTTTGCAGGGTCAAGTGAAAGAAATGGGTTCTGAAGGACCATGTGGGGTTACTATTCATGTGACTGGATTTAAGAAATTCCATGGGGTTGCTGAAAATCCTACCGAGGCTATTGTCAGTGACTTGAAGGCTTTCGTAGATGAAAAAGGGTTACCTGCTGGTGTCACTCTAGGAAGTTGTACAGTTCTTGATGCTGCTGGAGATGGTGCTCTTCCAGTGCTTCACAAAGTTTTGGAATCTGGCATCTCAAATGTCACTGAAACTAACAAAGTCGTATGGGTCAGTTTTTTTTACCATCTATTTTGTTTTGCATAATCCTTTCATTGAACACAATCTTGATGCTCACTAGTAGTTCTGATGTTGTTATTTATACTATACGTTGGGCGATTTACTAATAACGAAGGAAATATTGAGAAACAAATACATAAACAATTATGTTTGAGGGCTCTGAGTACATCACTCTCCTCAAGAAATCCTCTAACTTGTTCAACTCAACAACTCAATTAAAACGTTATATGATTTAAATCATTCTATACCACAGAACACCTCTCTTTTGGTCTATTGCTCTTTAAAGTTCAAGGAAGATAAATGTGATAAGGTAGAAAGAGGAGAATGAAATTTTTGCATATCGAAAGTGTTTGGTGGGGATATATTTAGTGGCACTTCTAGATTGAGTGAATTTATTACATGAAGTCTAAATACTTTCTCAGTTAAATGAAGAAGTATGTTTTTCAATTTAAAATTAATAAATTTTAAACGTAACAATATTACACTATGTTTGGTAACTTGTGCATTCGACTAAAAGTAACGAGAATAGATAAGCCACGCCACGCATAGAAAAGGAAAAATTTCCCATATACTGATGTAATATTGTTATTCATGCTCTTTCATGTTCTTTCAGCTTCACTTGGGGGTCAATAGTGGGTCAACGAGGTTTGCTCTTGAATGGCAAGCTGTGAATGAAGCTACTTTCCGTTATGCAGACGAACTCGGATGGCAGCCTCAGGTTGATTTGCTCTCTTACTTCTAGACCCCTGTCTTTAAAAAGTTACGTGCATAACCATATAGACATTTCAGGCAAAAGTTAGTAATCTTGTAATGTAATCAATGTGAAAATGAAGTTAATAAACTGTGGGCGGTGACAGAAACAAACAGATCACCTTAGCTTTCTGTTTTGTTTGGAACTTGTTAATGTTTCCATCTGTCTCCTTGATGAACTTGGATAGAAAATAACTCATCATTTCTATTTGCTGAAGAGAAACGATTAAATCATGGCATTATGAACATATGGCATGAAAGGGAAAAACCAAAAACAATGTAAATCTATGGGAGAGCTGTCTTCTTGTTTGCATTGTTTTTTCACAGTTGTTCTTTTTTGAACCCAGAAACTTCCAATAGTCTCCGAGGATGGGGAAATCTCAATGATTAGAAAGGTACCTCTCTTTTGCCTTTTGCTTGTGAACTCTATCATAGGTTTGGAATGTAACTTACAATCAATTATTGTTTCAAGACATCCTGCTCGGCTCTGGTGATCTTAGAGAAGTTGAAGGCGAAAAGCTATAACGTGATATTATCAACAGATGCGGGTCGTTTTGTTTGCAATTATGTATATTACCACTCCCTCAGATTTGCAGAACAGAAGGGTCACAAATCATTGTTTGTCCATGTTCCTCTGTTTTCAAAAATCGACAAAGAAACCCAGATGTGTTTCGTTCACTCACTTTTAGAAGCCATTGCGTCTACATGTTAAAAAATTATTTTTCGATCCTGTGTTTGCTCCATCAGTTCTATAAATGTTCATTTCCAAGCTGTGAAATTCTGTTTCTTGCAACTAAGGGGCTTTCATTATTATACCCTATTGAAACCTATCCACTTCCCCAAAAAACAGAAATAAATAAATAAATAAATCTACATGATTGTTTGTTGTGCATCTCTGTTTCTGGAAACTCCTTGTCTAGTGATAGCGATTAATCATTTAATTCAATAAAAACATAAAATGAAAATAGACTGTAAACTGTATGAAATCAATGAAATGTATGTTCGTATTCTAAAATAAAATGTTCCATCTAGAGGATGGAAAATGTAGGATATCATTCAATGTTTTGATAAAATGTCAATAATGGAAATTCAAAATTCTTAATTGTACTTGTACATATATGGAAATATAGTTTTAATTATTAAATTTTTTGGGTTATCTTTGCTGATAATAAATTAGAATCTTCATAAATACTATCAAATTTTTTCGATTATATAAGCAGTTTTGTTTTTCATCCATTGTAGGAACCGACCATTTTTGTAACTATATAAACTACCACAAACCAACCAGTACAATCGTATCAATTATCAAAAGAATTACTAAAAAAGAAAAAAAAAATAATGGGTTTCCTATCTTATTATTTATGGGGAAAATGGGGAATTTTTTTCCCCACATTTTTAATGTATAGAAAATAGTGGCATTGCCACTATTTTGACCATGCATAGAAGAAACTTGAGAAATGAGAATGCAACAAAGAGAGAGGGATAGGGGGGGGGGGGGGGGGGGGAAAACAAAAAAAACTCCCCCACGGAGGGTTT
>JBBPDJ010000002.1:3411404-3421932 GCA_037974625.1 Cucumis cinereus | reverse complement strand
ACGGGATGGGGGAGAAACAGCACCCTCCCCCCCCCCCCCCCCCCCCAAAAAAAAAAAAAAAAAAAAAAACTATACAATATCTACAAATGTGAAGATAGGGACTAGTGAACAGTAGTGAGAAATAAAAAGGGAGGATTGAGGAAGAAGGACCACTGTTAATGGAGTACAGTAGACACTCAGAAAACATATCAAACTGGAGCCTTCCTTTCAACATTCTTAATGGAATTACCAGAAATAAAGTAAAAAACATGGCAGTTTCTGGTGGAATTTCAACTTCTTGAAAGCGAAAGATGGGGTATAGTAAAAGTCATGAAACAAGACAAAGTGGTCCAATAGAGTAATTGTATCAAAATGGGTACCTCCACTAACTGATGGTCAATTAAACAGAGAAAAAACTCACCCACACCCCACAAAACCAAATTCACTTTTCAAGAAATAGAAAATGGAAATAAAGATATCGGTATTCAATGACAACTTGAAGGGAAGTATATGATCTTATAAGCTATGGAGAAATGCGTAGGATACCTTGAAGGGCAGTGACAACGACAGTGACCTTAGCAGCTATGGAGAAGAGCCCCAAAGGCATTTACCCTTATCAGCAAAGAGTCCTAAACTTGAAGGGTATTGACCTTTGCTACATTTCAAACAAAGAGAGGAAGCATAAAATTATTGGGGGTCAAGGGGTTGCAAACAAACAGATCCTGAGGTTTGTCAAAAGAAAGTCCCTTTTTCTCAGTGGAATAAAGATAGAAATGGTAGGGGCAGGTCATTTAAAAAAACTAAGAATCAAAATTGAGTTGGGACAGATTCAAAATTAATCGAAAAGTGTGATGATTTTCATCTAAATTTTCGTTTTAGGTCACCATCATACAATTCTAAGTTTCAATTTTATAAAATAACCCGAATATGATAAAAAGATATAAAAATATTCACTTTTTTTTTTGGTAAGGGACGAATTATTTAAGATGCCTCCGTGACCAATCTTCCTCATCTTCAATGGGTGATTCCTATTTCTTCATACACCTCTTACTCAAAATTCACATGTTGTCTTCTACCATAAACGTGGAGGTTTCTTGATCTCTTTCTTTAATAAACCAATCTTCTTGTTCTTGTGGATCACTTACACCTTTTTGCATTCGCATGTGATCTACATGTATCAATTGAATAATAAAATTTTAATTTATATCATATAATTTCCTCTTACCTACTAGGAAAAAAAAATAACTTTAAATTAGCTGGATATAAGTTTAGTCTTTCTTAGTCCTTTAAGTTTTCAATTTTATGTTTAATATAGACTTTTGAGTGTAAATAATGTATTATACTCAATTGTAAGTTACTTCTCAAAGATATATGTATAGTAACAAATTAAAATAAAAAATTAGAACCCAAATGTTAGAAGAATTGGAATCCAAAAATATAAGAATATCCAAAAATGATCAAGTACATATAAATATGAAAATATAGAAGCAAAAAGAGAATGGTGATGCTGGAACATAAGGGAATAAATGAATGATGTGAGCATAGCTATTACATTTATGAAGTTCACGAGAAGGCTATAAAGAAAAAAAA
Organism: Cucumis cinereus; assembly: GCA_037974625.1. Classification (NCBI taxonomy): domain Eukaryota; kingdom Viridiplantae; phylum Streptophyta; class Magnoliopsida; order Cucurbitales; family Cucurbitaceae; genus Cucumis; species Cucumis cinereus. Next base: position 3,420,363 of record JBBPDJ010000002.1, on the reverse strand, counting down.
GGGTTCACGAGCACTTGAATTAAAACTCACGTCTTTCTCAAAACTCCTTTTTTTGCTGTTTCCTTATCCCATTCCATTCTCCTCATTCACTCGATTATTTTTCACAAAAACCAAAATGAAAGGCATGTGCCACATTATAATTGGATCAACATCATTAATCATCACACACCATTAAATTAATCAATAAAGCATTTGACACACCCATTAACTACCCTGGCTTCATTTGGATGTTAATATTATGATGTCTTTCTCAAGAAGGGAGGTATATTCCAATTTTTTTTTTTTTTTTTTTTTTTAACTCTAAGGGTAAGATGTAAGATTGAACCTATGATCTCTAAATTCTAAGAACAAAAATTATGTCAATATCATTGAGTCAAACTCATTTTGACACATGGTCAATATGGTTTTCAAAATTAATAAACTTTCTTTGCTTTCTAAAATTCAAAATTCGACATAATTTTTTATTAGACTAAAAAGTTTAAAGTGTCAAGAGGGAAAAAAGCACTTTAAGGATAAAATATGTATAGAGAAAAAGTTACCAATAGAAAGTGAGTTAAAAAAAATGGTGATAAGAGAACAATATGAGAGGCAAATTTGTTTGTTTGGATAATGATTTTATTTTAATGTGAGATGTATTTTCAAATAGTAAGTACTTTTTCTAATAGTTGAGAATGTATATCTTGACTAATCAAACTATACAAAATTAATATTTTTTCTAAATAAAAAAATATTAGGTTTTGCAACCATTAAAAATAAGTTATCAATTAAAATTTCTGCACTTGTACCAATAGTTTTGAGTCCACTTTAATTTGTGCCTACATTTTGAAATACTTCAAATTTTGTCGGCAGACTCATGCTTTTATATATATGTAATAGTCTATTGAGTGGTGTTAAATAAATAAATAAATAAAAATAATAATAAAGTTAACTGGTTTCACATTGATAGAAGAACACATTTTAAATACCCATTAAGAATTTAATTCTTAAAAAAAGTACAACAGGGAATTTTAAAAGATCAATCATATGGAGATTGAAGTTGTTGTAGGCGTAAAAATATAAAAGCAAATTGGGTTTTTCAAATACATAATTGATTATATGCATTAGATGGTTCGTCTTCAAAAAATTGCATTACATGATACCTAATCTATAAATTTTCCCAATTTGGCCCTTAATCTTTTTTAAAAAAATTTAATTTAATCTATAATATATTAACAATTTTCACTTATTTTTTGTTGCAGAAAATATGTCTCGAATTTTAATAAAAGCTTGATGGAACATTAAATTATATTTGAGTTAAATGATAAAAAAAAATGTATTTGAACTTTATATTTTGTGTAAAAAATATCCTTAATTTTTTTTTTTAAAGTTTTAAAATACCATTGTTCCTTAGTCTCCATAGAAATCATTAAACATATCCTACTTTTAGTATAGGAATAGAAACCCTAAATCATTAATACCTTGTTGCAAAAAAAATAACTCTAAAATTTTAAAGAAAAAATTAAAAATGCTTTTTATGCCGGTTATAGTGATTTATTTGTTAAAAGTTTCTTTTTGATTTTGAAATGAATCAATTTGAAACAAATTATATATATATATTACTATATTTTTTTCCCTATTTGTCTAATTTTTACACCATTTTATCTAGCAACCAAAATAAAAACAAAGCTTTAGACTTTACTTTTTTTTTCCGAGTATTTTTTAAATTTTTGAAAATTTAAGAGTATTCTTTAGACAAAACATTAAAGATTTTCATACGAAATTAACTAATGAAGTATAAACCCATTTCAAAGTAATTTTGAAAATTCAAAGATATTTTGGCACGAAATACAAAGATTGGGTTTATCTCAAGATACACTCATCTTTATACAATCTGATCTCATCACACACAAATAATGAATTTAAAACATTTTAAAAAAAGACGTAAGAAGAATATTCAATGTATTAGACAATTTGAAAAAGTGCATAAATATAGTTGTAATTTGAGGTGCACCTAAATATTTTTCAATCATATAATATACATGTCACTTGAAATAAAACAAATCATTTGGTGATGGGGTAAGTGTATATTAAATCTCTTTCCATTTGTACTAAAAAAAAGGCCATAAACAATAATTCAATGCCTCAATTTTTTTTTTTTTTTTTGACAAAAAAGAAGTCAACAATTTATTTAAGAGCATATTTTCTCTAATGATTCGAGTCCCCATTATGGGCTTGACATGAAGTAAGACATAGTTGAGTTTTATTCTAATAGTTAAGAGAGCATGAGGAAAGAGAGAATTGGGGAATTAGTCAATAGTTTAGACAGCAGTAAAAAGACAGATGTAAAGACAACAATATTCAGGAGCCTAGCTAGCCACAGAGATGTATACAGCCAAAAAGCTTTAAATACTCACAGTCACATTAACCACTTTCTAATTAAGTATTTCTTCCCAATCAAATTAACTTCCTTCTCCATTTCTTGTCGTTTTCACACAAACCAAACCAACCAAAGAAAAAACAATAGCAACAGGGTGGAGAAGGTCTAATTAAAAGTATAACAACAACCAAGGAAAGAAAAAAAAAACTCAAAAGTCACAGCAAAATAATATGACATAATGACTTCAATGAATGTGTTAAATTATCAATAGACCTAAAAATTTAAGTTAGAACAAACGAAGGTAATTTTAATATTATATTAAAAAGAATTTAAATGTACAACTTTGGACATTGAATTGTATCCTCAAAACCATTGACAAAAAACTCCTACTTTCATTATTATTGGTACCTCGGTTCGGTATAAAAGATTAACCCTTTCAAGCACACGTCCTTACGACATATATAACCTTTTTACTTTCTTCCCTGAAACACACTTGCAAGCTCCCTAAAGAACATAGGTCATCCATTAACAATTGAACATGTCAAAAATACTCTTTTTCTACTCTTCTTTTGTGGAGGAAGAAACTATTTGAGGAAGTCACTCCATTTTGACCAACAATTTTGGACTACTAGATGTATGAAAGAAAAACTTTATGGGAGTGTTTGAGCCACCAGCTTCAAGTGGATGAAGTGAGCTACTCCATGTTTGAGACTCCAATTATAATAGTTCACGTTTCCAACTATTATAACTTATACTTAACTACAATATTAACAATTTCAAATATTCTTTTTGTTACAATATTTATAATTTTCTTCTCATCTTCTCTTCACTTTAACACAGACTATTATATCCACTAATTATAATATTTAACCCTGCATCTCAAACATCACCTAATAGTATTTCAAACTTGTCTCTAGCGGTTAGTATGAGTCGACGACTTCAATAGTCTCATTTGAATAATTTTTAGCGAGGAGTGAAAGGTCATAATGTAGTGGGAATTTGGGAGAGAGAAGTTTGGCCCGTGATAGTTGCATGTGACTATGATGAGCTGAAATATTTCAGTGCCGGCCCTTCGATCTTTTACCCTTATAGACCCACAAAATCACGTGTCCTGATTTCGTATTTTATCTTTTTAACTCCACAATTATATGCTTAATTAATCATTTCACTTCCAAATATTACAAATAAACCGGACATATCCTAGATGGTGAATCAGACAACCAGGTACGACCAATGTACAAAAGAATCTTGGCTAATCTTCATACATCTGGCTCTATGTTATACTTATACGACGTCGTGTTCTGTGTCATAAGAACCAAGTACTGCTATTGATTATTTTAACTAGACTTTGGTAAGTATATAAATAAGTTGAAAGGCTCTATCGGCAAATTCCTGGACACGTGGCCAAATACATGGAGCTTGGATAATAGTTAGTCTGAAATCAAAATGACATTGCTTAGCTTCTATGGCTTGGCTTCACCATGCATAGACTCACTGGCCCTAGCTTTGAAGTCCCTTTCTCTATTTAAACAACCCCAAACTGCTTTGTCTCTCTAAAAACTAAACTTATCTTTCTATCTTTCTTTCTTCTTCTCCCTCTCAAATGTACATGAAAATGAAAGGGATAAGTTTCAGAGGGCTCACATTTATGTTTGTGGTGGCATTTCTTGTCTGGTCTTCTAGTTTGGAGGGCTGCCATGGAAGAGTTAGAAGCAAGCATTATTGGAGGAAGAACAGAGTGGCTTCCCCTGCTCTCTACTCCAAGAAAGGGAAGGCCCACAGTCACGCTGGTTCTCATAAAGGCAACCACCATGGCAGTGCATCAAAGACAAAGCCACGACCGTCTCATAAGACGCCGCAACCGCTGCCACCGCCAGTTACTAAGCCGAAACCAAATATTCCTCGCAGTCCGCCGCCCCAGAAGGGGGGCCATTCTTTCATGTTTAACGTACTGGATTTTGGAGCTAAAGGCGATGGAAAAACTGATGACACTAAGGTGAAGATTATTAAAATCTGTATTTTCATAAAAATAGCTGAACTTACAATTACACATTATGAATTTATGAGTACGTGTGGTGGAAATGGTATTTTACGGGGAAGGGAAATGGAAAAGGTGGGGTGGGCCCATCTAGAAAGGCGGAATCTCGTTAGGGCAGTTGGGTCAGGATTTGAGCAAGAATAATTGGGTGGAGTAGGCAGCACCCTGAAAACTAACGCCAAACAGTTAAAAAGTCTTTTTTACCGTCAGTAAACAGAGGTAACAGTAAAATAATCGTGTATATCGCAGGCATTTCAGGACACATGGACAGCCAGTTGCAAGGTGGCAGCATCAACCTTCATCGTCCCATCAAAATACGTTTTTTTAGTAGGCCCCATCTCCTTCTCTGGTCCGTACTGCCAGCCCGATATCGTATTTCAGGTACCTAACCTTACACTAAGCATTTTGAATCAATGCTACAAATTACTCCAACTTTAATCTTACTTGTGTTAATTTTATCCTTATAGTTTTCGGCCGTTCTTATTACTAGTCCTAATCCCTTTCATGAATCATCCAACCAATTGACAAGAACTTCGCAATTTCTTCTTAAAATTACGTTTTCCATCAAAACTAATAGAACTGCAACTGTTTCTTTTTCTTTTTTCAATTTTTTAAAAAAAGTTGGACGGGACAATCATTGCACCTACGGACTTCAAAGTTTGGGGAAAAGGTCTATTGCAATGGCTACAATTCACAAAGTTGATGGGACTTACGATTCAAGGAAATGGGGTTATTGATGGAAGGGGTTCGGTATGGTGGCAAGAAATTTCACCTTATGATGATCCCATTGACGATGAATTCAAACTACTTATCCCACTAAACAGCACTGTACAAGAAAAGCCACCACCCCCGGTAACTCACCCTCTTCAAACCCCTCTTTCTAAGAATTCTACGACACATTTTCTCTAAATTCATACTGGAACCTATGGCAGGCAAGAAGTGAGCTTGTGGGAAAGATACCTAGGATCAAACCAACTGTAAGCGAAATACTAGATCCTTAAATTGTTGAGCTCGTTTCCTTATTTGTGAAAGATCCCTTGACAAAGCTCTGTTCTTCAATTGTACAGGCTTTGAGGTTTTATGGAAGTTTTAACGTTACTGTCACTGGCATAACAATTCAGAACAGTCCTCAATGCCACCTCAAGTTCGACAATTGCATTGGAGTCTTAGTTCATGATTTTAATGTTTCGTCTCCAGGTGATAGTCTCAATACTGATGGAATTCATCTGCAGAATTCCAAGGATGTGCTAATCTACAGCTCCACTCTCTCTTGTGGTATGAATTACTTTGTATAGAATCATTATTTTTGGCATCATTAAATGAAAGACTGAAACCTGCATATACATGGACCGAACAGTTCTAAAAAACTACTGAAAAACTCATTGGCATCAACCAGTGGAGTACTTTTGTCAATTTGGATAGGTCCGGGGAAAATATAAAGAATTTCAACCAGAGGGCTTATCCCTCATTGCCATTGTTCAGCAACCAAATGCAAGACCATGAAGCAAACAGCTAGTTCTCAATCCTCTCCTTATTTGCTATTGTTCATGTAACTTAAAGTCTTACACCAAGCTAACATTTGCACACATTAACTAATCTTACGAAACAACTACCTAATCCTACAACATTTGATTATGAGAAAACTCAATACCAATAGGAATTTTAATATCCTAAGCCAGTAGTCACGTTCTAGTTTTTCAATTTTTATTAGCCGACATAACTTCTGGCTTCAAGCTTCACATTCAAGAACCCAAACAAAAGAACAAAATCCTGGCAGTGACATATACTGGATGAAAACTGACTGGTAGGTTTGAACTTACACACAGGTGATGACTGTATTTCAATACAAACTGGTTGCTCAAATGTGTATATACACAATGTCAATTGTGGCCCAGGACATGGAATCAGCATTGGAAGTCTGGGGAAGGACAACACAAAGGCTTGTGTTTCTAACATCACTGTCCGGGATGTAATTATGCACAACACAATGAATGGTGTCAGAATTAAAACGTGGCAGGTATGCGTTCCTAGAACACTTCACCTTTGGACTTAACTCATCATCAATGTTCCTAGTCTTGATCATTTAAGTAAATGCTTTATTTTGCATTAGTCTGTTATCTTGCGAAAGATAGAAACTTATAAGCAAACATCCACTGTAAGACAAAACCAGCTATCTCAAAATTGATTCCAGACTGTATATCTGCAGGGTGGATTAGGTTTTGTACAAGGAGTCCTCTTCTCAAATATTCAGGTTTCTGAGGTTAAGATACCAATAGTTATAGACCAATTCTACTGTGACAAAGCCAAATGCTCAAACCAAACTTCAGCTGTGGCTTTATCAGGAATAAACTATGAAAAGATAAGAGGGACTTACACAGTAAAGCCAGTACACTTTGCTTGTAGTGATAATCTGCCATGTACAGATATATCACTAACTGCAATTGAGCTGAAGCCGCTCCAAGAACTCTATCATTTATACGGGGCCTACTGCTGGCAAACTTTTGGAGAGTTGAGAACTCCTACTGTCCCACCAATCGATTGTTTGCAGATTGGGAAGCCATCAAGCAACCAAATTCAGTATGATTTTGATTCTTGTTGAGTGTGAAGTCGAATATTATTGGTGTATTCATTTGTGTGGTTGGCATGATTTTCCAACCCCTTCTCACACCATGAACCTATGCTTTGTACATTTTAGTAGTCATGGTTCATAAGATTGGTCTGTAAAAGTTATAGTTCAGCCCATTAAGATACAGGCATGTTGTTTTGGCTAGAATGCAGTAGTAGTATGCTGTTTTTTTTTTTTTTTTTGTACGCTTCATTGGGTGACTTTATCCTAAAGGCTCTACGAAGGTTTTCAATAAATTCATCTCTTTGGGGATCAAAATTTTGGAATTTATTATATGTTGAACTAAAACTGTATGTTATACCGAGAAGTAAAATGCATCCAATAAAACAAAGAATCAAAAAATCACAACACATTAGGTAAATATCATTCAATCACCTATGAGAAATAGTTAAATCATATTTACGATCCAAAAGAACACTCTGACCAACTAATTCTAATAAAATTCTGGAGATATCCCACGATTTTTTCAAGTTTGAAACTGGACCAAACATTTCCAAGAATCAGGATCCACTCTTGTCCATCCCACTAATTTATTAAGAGATTTCGCTTGCCCAAACTGACTCCAATAGAACATCTCCAATGAATTCTAGTAGTCAAATGAAAGCTTCTTTTTTTTTTTTTTTTGTCAATATTCAAGAATGCTCGGACTAGGCTACAAACATCTTAGCTATTCTCACTAGACAACTATCTAACTCTACCTCATTTGGTTGTCAATGAAATTCCTCGGATACTAAATTTTAGAAATGTGATCACCATACCTCCAGTCCATTCCTTCAAAGAACTTTGTCATTTACATTCTCTTTATTTTATAAGTCAAAAAGGGATGTTGACTCATGGGAACCAACCGTAGTTTAAATGAACAAATCTAGAGACTATAGGACTTCTCCCTAATGACTTTGTATAATCTTCATAGCAACAAAAGAAAGAGAAACAAAGATGCATACTCAAGACAAAAACATACATATTAAATAACCATCGAAACCACACAGATACTCCTTCTACCCAATGGAACCTTTTAGCATAATGGATCATTGGCAGTAGCATGATCAAACATATCTCACATTAACCACGAAGTCAAAAAAGATTACGAACGCATAGGATTCATACATAGTACTGAATTTAGATGAAATAGCAGATAATAAGCATAGATGAGTGAAGGGACTCAAGAGCACAGACTGACCTCGATGGCAGTGGATAGACGGCCACATCGTTGGCCATAATTTGACCGGATCTGCAATGCCTCTGTGTTTCTTTCCGAAACGGTGGTGGCAGATTACAAATCCGAATATTCAAAATCCAGTTGCAGAATTTATCGCAAATGAACAGTTTGTTACAATTTCTGTGGGATTTTAGATCGGAGCAGATCCTCCCCTCCCCGGTTTCTCCATCTCCCGCCTTTTCTCCCCGCCCCGTCCAGTGTTGAAAGAATAATCCCAGTTTTAGGACGTGCCAATTCATAAACTCAATCGCTAGCCGTTTTTTAAACGTTTTTTGTTTTTCGATTTTTAAAATTAAGCATATTTTTTCTAATTTTAGAATGATTTTCTATCTTTTTAAATATTATTTCTTAGCAAAAACAAAAACTACTTTTTTTTTTTTTTTAATTTAGCTTGGATTTTTTAAAATCATTGATAGAATGTAATGAACAAATGAAAAAAAAATTGATAGTAAAAGTATTATTTATAAGCTTAATTTATAAAATAAAAAACAAAATGTTACTAAAAAAATTTTCATCAATCTTTAAGAGCAAGTAGCAAATGAATGTATATTAAAAATTCTCACTGTACCAAAACTAATACAAATACAAATTTCACAGCAAATTAAATTTCTCCAAAAATTCTGTCGAATAGAAAAATTCAATTAAAGTTGTATATAAAGTTTTCAAATATGTATTCGGTAGCAAAATAGATTTCAATTGAACCATTGTCTAAAATGTGTC
>JBBPDJ010000002.1:3391423-3411304 GCA_037974625.1 Cucumis cinereus | reverse complement strand
CACGACAATAATATATGACTTTTAATTGCTCAAATTAGGAGTTTGAGCTAAATGGTGTTAGCATTTGAATTTTCTCACCAAAATATTATCTCAAATCTTAATTCAAAAATTGTTGTAAAATTTAAAATTATATAAACAAAATACAAACTAAAATTGAGGGACTAAATTGTTATTTATTTTACACGTCTGCGAATCTTTAGAGAGTTTAAATATACCTTAACTAATTTCATAATCATAATAGGTACAAAAAACTCGTAAGAAATTAATTTACTAAATTTTTATTTAAATAACTAAATTAAAGTAATGGTGATTACAAGCATCAGCTGTGATACTGAGACCTTATCTTATCCAATAGCTATCAGCCCATCGCACCGTCAATCTCCATAACTGAACTAATTTTCTTTAGTTCCCTTCAACTCTTCTTCTTCTTCTTCATCTCCAATTCCAGTTCAACAATGGCGGAGAATGATCTGAAGAACACGATTATAAGGAGAGTAGCCTCCATTTCCAGCCACCTCATTCCAATTCCACAAACACCAAATCCCGACTCAGTCCACCTCTCCGCCGCCTCAATCGACGACAGCTACCACCGCAAACACGGCACCATTACAACTCACCCTGTCGTTTGGAGCATCGCCGGCGACGAGTTCGGCAAGGAATTCACCGACATCATCTACGAGAAGGCCGTCGGAGAAGCCATTGCGAAGGTAATTTCAATCGAATTTCAAATTCGAGAATTCGAATGGCTGTGTTCATCTTTTAATATCTTCAAAATTTCTGTGCCCTAATTGTAGATTACGATTAATCGGCCAGAGAGGAGGAATGCTTTCCGGCCGCAGACGATTAAAGAGCTCATACGGGCATTTAACGATGCTAGAGACGATAGTTCAATCGGAGTCATAATTCTTACTGGAAAGGTAGATTTTGATCTTGCTAATTAATTGTAATTAAGTTGTTTGATTGATGTAATTAAGAGTTTAATTTTAGTTCTTTGGGTTTAGGGAACAGAGGCGTTTTGTAGTGGAGGAGATCAAGCTTTGAGAAAGAAAGATGGTTATTCTGATTATGATGATTTCGGTCGTCTTAATGTCTTGGATTTACAGGTACCGACATGTCGTTTCATTTCTTTATTAGTTAATTACAAATTTGGTCATAGTAAAAAGTTAAAATATCTGTAAATTTTAGATCACTTAGAACTAAATTCTAACACTTCTTTATAATTATAGGACTAATTTAATGATTTAACCTCTTTTGTTTCATATCTTAATTTACTTTCTTGATCCTTATTTAGGTTCAAATTCGCCGTCTTCCAAAACCTGTTATTGCAATGGTACAATTTCTCAATTCCTTTTTTCAGTATCTCATGTTATAGACTTTGTTATTCTAAAATCATCGTAGTTTTTATATTTTAATTTTACTAAATTAAGGACACGTTTTCGCACGTGTAATAAAATTTTGATTCAATCAACCTACCAACCAGTTGCAATCATAATAATAAAAAAAATGTAAGAAAAATGACCAAAAAAAAAAAAAAAGTATCGCCTAAAGATAAAAAGTGTTAACTTGATTACCATTATTTTAAATATGGTCTACCAAAAATTAAATAGTTGATCAAAGCAAAAAAAAAAAAAAATACTAACCTTTTTATAATGGTGCGAAAAAAATTAATGAATTGTTATCGTAATAAAAAATTAGTGAAAATCAATTTAATTATTTTAAATTAATTAATAGACGTTAATATTAAAAGACTATATATGAATATTTAAAAAATCTTTAAGAAAAAGTTTTGGATTATCATTTTTTTCTGATCATAGCCCAATCATAAGAATCAATTGTGATTAAAACTTTAAAATCAGACTAAAATATAATATTTTAAAATTTAGAAATCAAGATCCAAATTTTAGGGGGAAAAATAGTAATTTTCAATTTTAATTTTGATTATATTATTATTTAGGTGGCAGGTTATGCGGTTGGAGGAGGACATATTTTGCACATGGTTTGTGATTTAACCATTGCGGCAGAAAATGCAATATTTGGTCAGACAGGTCCTAAGGTACCAATGAATACGATCTTAAAATGTTGTCATTTGTTAGATGACGTATTGTTAAATTGTCTTTTTATCTTCTTCTTTCAGCATGTCTTTTATTATTATTATTATTGTTTTGTTAATCCATAATTTGATAATTTCTCACTTTCATACTGCAATTTGAAATGTTTTTCCATTTAGGTGGGGAGCTTCGATGCTGGCTATGGAAGTTCCATTATGTCTCGTTTGGTAAGAAATTTTTATGGATTTATAGCCTTTTCAACTTTGAAACTCTGTTTTTGTTTTTCTAATTTTTGGAAATTATTACTAGGTTGGTCCTAAAAAGGCACGAGAAATGTGGTTTCTTACTAGATTTTATTCCGCTTCCGAAGCAGATAAAATGGGTCTCGTCAACACTGTAGTACCCGTAAGTTCGTGTGTGTTTGAGAGTGATATTAAAATTGTTAGAATAATTTTCATCATTTTTAAAATCACTCTAAAACTTATTCTTAATCACTAAAATATAATTTAATATTAAATTTAACACTTTTAAATACAATTTTTATACCATCAAAATTTATTTTTAAGGGTTATTTGAAATTGACAACAAGTGGTTTTAATATTTTAGAATTGTCCCAAACATATCCTTCCTCGCATGGCAACCAATCCGTTCCTTCCATTTGTGAATTTGGTCTACCATTTTTGGTTCATTTTTAATTCATGTTTTTTTTATTTAAAAAAAAAAAATTTTGAGCTTAGTCTTATTTGATATTTTATAATAATCTACAAACGTTTCTTTATTATTTCAACAAATTTGGAGATTAAAAACAAAAAATCAACCAAACTCAATCATGCACGAAACACCAACTTGAAATTATTTATATATTTAAGAGTAATACTTTAGGTGCATCTTTGGATGCACCCATTTTTTTTCATCTCATTTTCATTACTCACATCAACACAAATAATTAAAATATTTCGTAAGGAAATATGCACAAAGATAGATGACGTAAGAAATGTACCAAAATATTGTCCAATATTTAAGTGGTCACTTAAATTTCTTTTAATTTCTTTTTAGGGGCTCCTAAACCTTGACACGGTCAATTTATTTAGAATAATTAAATAGTCAATTTAACTTAATGATAAAGGATTCTTCTAACAAAACTTAATGGTAAAGAAAAAAAAAAACAATTTGATTAATTAAGTTTTTGTTCTCTCTCTCTTTTTTTTTTTTTTACTAATAGATTTTAGTATATTGGAAATTTTCGAAAATTTAAAAAATTCACTCATTGAAAAATAAAAATACTTTATAAAAGACCTTAAACTTCAAGTCAGTTCCAATAGATCCATAAATTCTTACAAACATCCAATACACTGACTATTAATTAAAAATTCAAAAAAAATTAAACACAAAAGAAAAATATAAAAAATTTATTAATTCCATTTGATTTTGGATTCATTTTCGTTTTTATGTTTTAAAAAACAAAACAAAAAAAATTACAAGAAAATTTATTAAAAAGTATTTGGTATACTTATTTTGTAAAATGAGTTTAAAGAAATCCTTGAAATAACTCATTTTCATAAAACAACGATTTGTCGTTTTTTTTGTTTATAAATTTTGTTTTAAAAATTTATGAACATGAAGTACATTGTTGTATTTTATATTCTAGTTAAAAACAAAATTTGAATTTTGAATTTAAATTTTAAAATTTTGAATTGCAGCCAAATACGGTGAAAAAGAGTAGATCGTTTTTATTTTCTACTGAATTTTTTATTTTTTTAAAATAATTTTGCATGACGAACGAATCATGACCTTAGACTTTTTATTTTAAGTTACTAATTTAAAATTAAATCTGAATTATAATAAACCACTAAACATCAAATTAAAACAACCAGACGAAAAAGAATCCAAACTAATATATGTAATTCATCAAACTCCAAACTCTGTTTTTTGCTTCTTCAGCTAGATCAGTTGGAGCAAGAAACGATCAAATGGTGCAGAGAGATTCTAAGGAACAGTCCGACCGCGATCCGGGTACTAAAATCAGCTCTCAACGCCGTCGACGACGGACATGCCGGACTTCAGGTACCCTGTTTCAAATTCCAAACTTCCAATTTTCTTTAATGGCTTTGCCGCCGGTCGGTTGATTGACTAACTCACTGTCCTCTGATCCGTCGTGCAGGCCCTCGCCGGCGACGCCACGCTCATTTTTTATGGTACAGAAGAGAGTAACGAAGGAAGATCCGCGTATATGGAACGTCGGCCACCGGATTTCTCTAAATTTCCAAGAAAACCTTGATTTCAATAGTCAAATGGTCGTTGGATTTAGTAGCTCGGATGTAATTTATTTAATTTAAATAATAATGAATCTGTCTCCACCGGCAAGGTACCATTAATCGAAGGGTCAAAGCAATGTTGTATTCTTTTTTTAAATATATATATATATATGCATTACTATTTTTTGCTTTAGTTTTTATTTAGTTCAACGGTTGTTTTGAAATTATTAAAATTACATTTGTCATGACTTTTATAGTTTATAAATAATTCAGTATTCTATTTTTAATTTTTGTATTAAATGATTAAAATGATCTTTTATTATGAAATTAAAAAATGACAAAAGTTATTATAGTTATTTTAGAATTACTTTCAAATATGTCTACCAGTTTAAACGATTTTTTTTTAAAAAAATATTATTAATCCAGTAGATATTTTCTTAAAACATAGAAGAGAAATGAAGACAATCCTTTGCTAAGGGTGTTGTGCGGGTTAGAAAGAGTTAAAAAAGATCAATATTTCTGCAATACGGTGTAATTTTATAGACTTGTCGTAATAATGCAGGTAACAAAAACTAATCAGTAGAAGTAATAGAAATGTATAAATAGCAGTAAATGAGCAGTCACACGTTGTTCGTAATTCTTTTTTTTAACAAGGGAACCATAGTTTCTTGCATCGTGAGTTCTTGTCGTTGAGTTGTCCAACTACTATTTTTTAACTGCACCAATTTAAATATACATCGTAGTACACATGCGTAAGAAATGAACGTAAGTCTAGAGGAGTTGAGAGATAATTTTATCACTAAGTTATCTTCTATTATTATTTCAGTTTTTTATTTATATATTATACAAACAACATAAAGTCGAGGGAGCTCGAGTCCTTTGATCTATACTAAATCCGTCCTACGTACCCTTTTGATAGCTCTTATAAGATTTAAATTAATTTAACGTCTGCTTTTAATTTGAAGACTTCAAATTTGAATAACCAACGACCACAGGGCCATAACATTCAATTCCACGCAACATGCATCACCACGTGGCAATCATTTATTGGTTAGAAAATCAACGCGCTAAATAATATTAATTTCCAAATTTGAGCGAAAAGTCGAATGACGCCAATCTTCGAATTCTCAGACCTGTGACGTGTTCGATCCTGATTGGAAGTTAATCTGCTCCCCCACGGTGTCTCAAAAGGGTAGTTTCGTACTTCAACTTGCCCTCCCCTTTCGGTTTATATATACCGGGCCCCGGTAGAATTTTCTCCTTCCCACCGTCTCTCTTTTCTGTCTGTTGTAGATTCTCGGTGGTGCTTGTTGAAGGTATTGTTCTGTTTCCGAAATTTCTTCTCCTTTTTCATTCTCCATGTGATTCTGTAATCTTTCTGATATTGAGATTCTTCAATTTCTGATGGTCATTGTGTTTTTTTCTTCAATCTATAACGTATGTGCGTTGTTTTCTAATTCGAATTAGGCGTTTCTTTGATTGGTATCATCATTTCTTGCTCCGATCTACTTTTTTTCTGGCGGTTTTTTGTGGTTTATTCTTCAATTGGATGCACGAATTTCTTGGATGAGCTTAATATGTGGTCAATTTCCTGGTCTTAAGGCGATCTGAAGTTGCGGTGTGATCTACCTTCAGATCTCTTAGAGAGAGCGTGAGGGATGTGATTTTTTTTTTTTCCATGTTGCGCATTATTGTTTGGAACTGGATTTCTATGTATAGTATTTTCTTAATTGTCATTTTCGCCATTGCTATTTTCTCTCGATCTTTGTCGATATGTTTATCGATCTCATCTTTGGATTCACGTGGGCAGTGACAGAGAATGGGGCTTACGTTCACAAAGCTTTTCAGTCGGCTTTTTGCCAAGAAGGAAATGCGAATTCTGATGGTTGGTCTTGATGCGGCTGGTAAGACAACTATCCTCTACAAGCTCAAGCTTGGCGAGATCGTCACAACAATCCCTACCATTGGTGAGTTTCTCTTTCCAGAAATGGAGTTGGTGCAGGATCTGTCTTTGATCTATGTCTGTGTTATATGTAGATAGATAGATCCATATATAACCTGTCATTTGATAAGGAAAGCTTGCTGATATCTCTTATTTCTGCATTATATCTCTTTTATTACTAGGATTCCACCATGGCAATATGAAACCCTTCATGTTGAGTTCACAGTTTTCTTCTGCTCATTAATGTTCTACACTCGTTGTTTGTCAAGCATATTAAACAGTGAACTTGTAACATTTTTTCATCTGGATAAATGTTTTCTTAAAATGAATATATAGCTTATGCAGAAGTAAGGAGGAAGGAATAAATAAATGTCTCTCGTCACTGGTATATTTGACTATACCATGGTTTCACGCATTCTTCTTCATGTCAGTTTCACAATTTACTTCTGCTTAAGCGCTTGGTTGTTTATTAAGTATATGACATGGAATATTGAATTCCCTACATATTATCCAATTGATTATTGTCCATAAAAAAAGAAAAACAGTACACAACAAAGTCAATTAGCTGATTGTCTCACTGACTGATGAAATACTGAAATGTCTTGGCACAATCTACTCTGTAGCACTTGTTTCATGGAAGGCCATAATTTAGCCTATGTCGTTTACTTGCAGGGTTTAATGTGGAAACTGTAGAGTACAAAAACATCAGCTTCACAGTTTGGGATGTTGGGGGTCAAGACAAGGTTTGAACTTAATGATTGTTCTTCAGTCTGAGTGTGCATTGAGTTGATTAAAATTTATCCTGCTACAGTGCAGGTTATTTGTTCATTATTTTTAAATATTTCATTTATGTACTGTCTAATTAATTTGTTGTCCTACAGATTCGTCCCTTGTGGAGGCACTACTTCCAGAACACACAGGGTCTCATATTTGTTGTTGATAGCAATGACAGAGATCGAGTTGTTGAGGCCAGGGATGAGTTGCATAGGATGTTGAATGAGGTATTACACACTAACGTACTACTCGGTTTGATGAGCATCTGTTAGAAATCATTCATGAAGCTGCTATATCACTCTTTTTTTTTTTTTTTACTTTGGGATACTGTTTACAATTTTGAAACATCAACCTTGTTCGTGTTATCTAATCAGACCAAACATAAATGCTTGTCTTTTGTAATAAATCTGGTATTAGTAGTATATCAGATTCTAATAATAACTCTTGTGATCCCAGGATGAGCTGCGAGATGCAGTTCTGCTTGTGTTTGCTAACAAACAAGATCTTCCTAATGCAATGAATGCTGCTGAGATCACCGACAAGCTTGGTCTCCACTCTCTCCGCCAGCGTCACTGGTAGGCTTTTGTTATCTTTATTCTGAATATTAAATTTTCCTTCTGTTTTCTTGCCTTACTCAGATTCAAACTTCATGAATATCTTCAGGTACATCCAGAGCACTTGCGCCACCTCCGGAGAGGGTCTTTATGAGGGGTTGGATTGGCTCTCCAACAACATTGCTAACAAGGTAAATACTAAATGTTAACACATTTCTCCATTGTTCCAAATAGATTAGAAACCTGCACCAAACTTTATATCAAGGGTGCACAACATAACCATCATGGGTTGACCTAACAGTGACATGTCCTAAGCGCTAAAAAGTCATGGGTTCTATTCATCGTGGTCAGCTATTTAAGATTTAATATCCTATAAGTCTCTTTAGCATCAACATTTAGATGTTCAATTTTGTTTTTTCCCAACCCTTCCTCCGTCTCTTAGATGCGGAAAAATGAAGTTAACATTACATATTCTTTCCCTCTATTTCTATTTACCGACATCCTCTTGAGCCACTACTTATCTCTATGCATATGCTTCTATTGTATGCAGGCATAAGGATATCGAACAGTTGCTTCTGAGACTCGCAGTTCTGGATGCAGGGTGAATATTATCTAATTTTTTTCATGGGCACTTTATAAAAGAGGTTATGGTTTTTTTTCCTTTTTTTTTTTTTCTGTTTACGGGAGCTTTTAGCGAACTGTTTGTCATTATACTGTAATATCAGAATGGTTAGCCTTGGTTATTGTGTTTTGGGCTCTTTTTCGGGGCTTTTACTCGCTGTTCTTTTCTTTCGATTTCTAGCTCAAACTAGTTGATGTATCATTTCATGTTGGATTTGTCTCATAACCCATTCTTTTGTTGCTAATGTTTCTATTTTGTTGCATGAATAGTAGTAATAAATAACCAAGTCATTTTTTTTTATCACAATGAATCTTTAAGATGAAAACTCAGTATCAAAGACATTCTCATGAAAGAGTTTTTCTAACCCAATTCGATAGTTTTATATATACTCCTGATGTCTGTGGTATGGTTATGATTTTGAAATCACTTGTCAATGTAGCACTGCTAATTTGCTGTATTTTCGTGAGAGACCATCGGCGGCATATTTGGGATTGACTTTGAATGGATAATTTTTTTTTTTTTTAAAAAAAAAATTATTAACGTACATGGATTTATTCTTTCCAATAATTTGCATCTTTCTCTTAGAAAAAGAACCAAATTTTTAAGTCAAATTTTAAAAACAAAAGAATGTCTTTAAAAATTACCTTTTTTAGTTTTCACAATAAAACAAATTAATTTTTAACCAAGCAATAAATCAACAAATTTAGTGGTGGAAAATTTGGAATTTTCTTTTTATAGGCATAATTTTCAAATATTAACAACATAAAAGATATTATTCAAAATGAATCTAATAATTTACTCTAACACTTTTAAATGTTGTTTTCATACCATAAAAAATAATCTTAAATGATTAGCAGTATGGTTTCATATGTAATAAAGAATAACTTTAACTATCTTAAAATCGCTCACAAAATATGTCTTAAATAGAAAAGAGAGTTCTCGAGGTTTAGAAATAGAGACAAAGGGAATCTTTGGTTTGATTCGCCTAGTTATGGGTGTGAGCATGGGCATAAGAATAGGCATGGACGGACCTGTTATATCTCTTTCCATTGCGAAACCAAAACGAAAATCAAGCTGGCCTTGGAAAGATATGGTTGTGATTTATGAATTAAGAAGCCAATTTTATTCCCCTCTGAACCCAAATTCTTTTGGCATAAAAGAATATATAGGGCATCCAATTCCTGGCTGCCATTTCCATGCCTTTTCCTGTGGACCAACATGTTTTGACTCTATCCCAATTCGCCAAACCAATCCTGGACACTCACTTCCCTTCTAACCATTGGAAAGAACACACCTGAAGCCCTTTCTTGAGCTCATGCGAGACTGCCCCCACTCTCCAAAACCTCCCATGGGCGTGAGGGCAGGACGATTGTCCACATTATGGACAGTCTCATTCTCTATCGATGTCGTTCTCGTTAGCATCAACTTGCAACTTGTATTACGTTAGCAACTATAACGACCCACCACCAAAATGTATTTCCTTAGGTATCTCTTCTCTGGGGGAGAAAAAGTGAAAATAAATAAAATACAAGTTACACTTAGTATCTCTAAAGACGATTACGAAATAAATAAAATCATTTCGAATCACACTTTTAATCATTTTGATGTTTAATTTTTAAACTTTTAAATGTACTTTTCATATCGTTAAAATTAATTTTAAACGATTAAAAGAATTTTTTTTGAATAATTTTAACTATTTTAAAATCACGACCGGGTATTTTAATACTTATCCCTTAATTTCCTAAGTTCCAAGTTCGAGGAGATTTTTGAAGAATTTGTTTTCAACGTGATGGGCTCCTCTTGTCACCTCTCTCCAAGCCATCATTTATCAAGTGAATGAATTGCTCTTGAAAATGATGCCACATGACTACAAACTTCTAAAGTTGACGTCTACTTGGCATGGAGCCAATATTTTGATTTCATTTTTGTTGGTCTAAAAATTAATAATATATAGTAATGGTTTGCATTAATTCAAAGCCTCATTTCCCCTTCTCCCCATGGTAAAAAAAGTGGCTTATTTATATCAACATTTTAAACGGTTAATCTACGCTTGCTTAAGGCTATCGAACATGTAAATGATCCATAAAAAAATTCGTATCGATTAGTATTGAGCTATATGCACTTGAATACTACCAAATGAAGAAAAGATTAAAGATATTTTTTTTATCGATAGGAACGTGCGAAGAAAAGTATATACATAGAAAAGTTGTAGTTTGATTTCTTGGAAACTTTGATATTGACAGTTCAAAGAGGTTGAACAAGTTTCTCCAAACTCTATGGATGATAATAGTATTGATACATACACACAAAAAAATACATACATACATATATATACACATACATACATACATATATATATATATATATATATATAATAAAAAATTTAAATTTTCGATAGGTGTCGAGTTTCAATTGGATGAAACAAGGGTTACACCAGCCATTTTCACTATATATATATATTAATTTCTGAGAATTAATCTACAAAATAACTATATATTGAGTAATGTGTTTAATGTTAATGTTAGATAGAAATGAAAGTAAGTAAATAATGATTCATTATGATGGATGATATTTTGAAGAGAATGGATCTCCATCAAAGCACATTAAGAATCTTCTCCATATAATTGTGATTGAGCCATTGCCTTCAAGTGTTGTTTCTTCTGCAATATTTCAATTCAACCCAATGACCCCCATACAATGGCATATCACAAAAAAGAAAATTTTATTTGTGCCTTACACTCAACTTAGGGAAGCGTTTTTAACTATAAACAATCAATAAATTTCTTTTTTAAAATGTTTTTAAGGTAAGCACTTACTGTCAAAGTATCTGATCATCTGTAATAGGTAATTTGTTAAAATATTTTATCTTAAATGTTTATAAACGACGGTCACATGTGTGTGTAAAACACGTCTTTATAGTTAGAGATTGTTGGAATGACTTATAACCACTTAAGTTCATAGCCCGTTCCACATTAAGAAACTTACAAGTGGATAGAGTGGTCGTTAAATCTTTTCACGGTTGTTGCTAGTATCCTTGGATGAGTGGGTTAGATATATATATAAAAGATCACATTTTGCTCTTCCTCTCTTTTCTTCACAGTAATTAAATATATATGAGTTCTCCATGTTCTCTTGATTCCAATCCTTCTCCAACGAGTGAACAGGTGCTATGTTAAAATCTTTGAAAGCAGCCGACATTGTCGATTCACACCGAGATGGTTTCAAATTTACTTTCAAAGTAATGGTTTCCACCCAACGCTAGATTTAATATTTACACAAAAAATAATAATTGGAATAATTTTTCATTTTCTATGTTTTAGTACATTAAATAATTACATAATAATTTTTTTCCACATGATAATTACACGATGAACAGAAAATAGGAAATGGCCAAAATTTCCTAGTTTGTGGAGTCTTCACCTTCAATCATCTTCAAAATCATCAATAATCAGAAAACGACCAAAAGTCTTCATTTCAGTTTCATTTCACTCACATTTGCATTTGCATTTCCCTCTATTATATAAATCAACCCCAAACCTCTCTCCAATTTCAACACCAACATACACAACCAATAACAAATATTAACATTTCCCTCGCTTTTTCAAAATGGCCCCAGAACTTCCTGAGAATGTCCTCACCGGCGCCACCTCGGAGAGGGCGTTCGTGACCTTCTTGGCTGGAAACGGAGACTACGTCAAAGGGGTGGCGGGCTTGGCCAAAGGGTTGCGGAAGGTGGCCACCGCTTACCCTCTCGTGGTGGCGGTGCTACCGGACGTTCCGATGGAACACCGGGAAATTTTGAAGGCTCAGGGTTGCATTATTCGAGAAATCGAACCTATTTATCCTCCTGAAAACCAAATCCAATTCGCCATGGCCTATTATGTCATCAACTACTCCAAGCTTCGGATTTGGAACGTAAGTGCATGCGAACATTCCTAATCATTTCAAACTTGGTAAATATGCATTAATAATCGTTATTAGACGTAAATTTAGAAGTTTGGATACTTCTAATAATCATAAAACAAAAATTTCAAAGTATTTTCGTAATAAAAATGTTGAAAATTTGGATGGATGGGATATTTCTTAATGCAGTTTGTGGAGTACAAAAAGATGATATATTTAGATGGAGACATTCAAGTATACCAAAACATAGACCATTTATTCGAGGAAGAAGATGGGCATTTCTACGCCGTAATGGACTGCTTTTGTGAGAAGACTTGGAGCCATTCCCCACAGTACAAGATCGGTTACTGCCAGCAATGCCCGGACCGAGTCAAGTGGCCACCCGCCTCCGGTCCCCTGCCACCGCTCTACTTCAATGCTGGAATGTTCGTGTTTGAACCGAGTCGGGAAACATACGAGTCGCTACTGGAGACTCTGCGTGTAACGGCGCCGACTCCGTTTGCGGAACAGGATTTTCTAAACATGTTCTTTGGGAAGGTTTATAAGCCAATTAGTCCTACATATAATTTGGTTTTGGCTATGCTGTGGCGCCATCCTGAGAATGTTCCTGATCTTCATAATGTTAAAGTTGTTCATTACTGTGCTGCTGTAAGGCTTTCTTTTTCATATTTTTACCTTTCAATCACACCTAAATTGCCTTTTTTTCTGAAAGAGATTTTGAATAATGGATATATGTTAGATTTGCTGATACATACTTTATGTTTTCTTTATTATTATTATTATAAACGTTTTCATAAAACTGGAATCTAAATTTTGAAAATGGGTGTTTTAAGTTTTCTAGTTGTTTTTGTTTTTTAAAATTAAGATTATAAATAAGTCTTCCATTGATTTATTTGTTTATATTTATTATAGAAAAATTGTTGTAAATATTAAAAAGCGATAGCAAAGTTAAGACTCTTTCACTAATAAACATTAACGGGCATAAATATCTATTAATGTTTATTACGATCGATAAAATTTACAATATTGTTATATTTGTAAATATTTTGATTTATTTTTTTATATTTGAAAATGTTCATTTATTAAGTGTTTTTTTTTCAAAAAAAAAATTTAAGACTTGATACTTTTCTTAAAATTTAATTAATGGTTAAATGTTTAGTTAGAAAATTATGAAATTATTATAGGTAAAGAAACATAATAAGAAAGTATGTTTTTTTATCGGAAAAAAAATAATTGTTGCCGAAGAGAGCTTAATATTTACTCTTATTTATTTTCTACAAATATTGTCATAAAATTCATCCAAAATTTTGAAATTGAAAATAAAAAGTATATTTATTTAAATTAAAAATTGGCCGTCGCATGTAGAAGAAAAGGGATGATTTTCCACGAGAACCCACTTCCTAAAAAATTAAATTATAAATAATGGGAAAATATGAAGAAATAAACATTAATTTTGGCTAAAAAAATAAAAACATAAATTGAAAAATCCAAAAATGATTTTCATATAAAATAATGTGAGTATTTATTTATTAAAACAGGGATCGAAACCATGGAGGTATACAGGGCAAGAAGCAAACATGGAAAGAGACGACATCAAAATGTTGGTGTCAAAATGGTGGGACATTTACAACGACACGTCGCTCGATTTGAAGTCTCCAAACGACGTCGTTAAGGATGGAGATGAGGCCCAAGTACAAGCACGGCCCACATTCTCGATATTGGGCTCCCTTCCTGAGCCCAATATTGCCTATGTCCCTGCACCTTCAGCTGCTTGATGAAATTCATACCATACTATTTTATATTTTACTTCATTTTCCCTCTTAAACTTTACAATTTTATTAAATATAAGTGTATATTACCGATTTATCTAGAAGGTGAAAGATTAAAAAAATAGATAAACTTTTTTTTTTAATTTCGGATTAAGGTATAAATGTAATTTTACAACGATGGAATATAGCGGTGAATAAATGAGAAGTAACATTCTCCTCTATATTTTTTGTTTCGAGAACTTTACGGATATTAATTTGTTTGATACAACTTCAATATAACTTAGTAGATAAGATATCGGTTCTCTTTTTCTAATTCTAACTCCAATTTTATGGTATATACACTGCTTTCTATATTTTAAGAAATTGAAAATTGTCGATTTGGCATGAAAATTGTCTCGTGGGTGGAATTTGAATTGATCGTTGATCGTTGTTATTCTTATATTAAAAAAATCAATCTAAACTTGAAACTTGAAAATGCTTACTTTTGAAAATAAGTTATTTGGAAATACTTTAATTTCAAAATCTATTTAAAAGATTTTTATCTTAAACAAAAACGGGTTTTATAAACATTTCTTTTCTAGCCAATCCAAAGATCTCTTAGATATAGATTCCAACTTTTTGAGACAAATTGATACATGTTTTATCTCGATCTTTTTTTTATTTTTAGTATTTTTCTAATACAATTGTGAAGATTAGAATCAAATTTTCTAGACTTCCACCTTTGATAAGAAAGGTCACGTTACTAGCTCGTCTTAATTTCTATTCTCATATGGTTGTTGTGCTCAAACAAAATTTAATTAGATACGAAAGTTTAGGGGAAAGAAATGAAAAACGATGTGTATAATTATTATTATTATTATTTTATTATTTTTAAAGGATCATTTGAGACTCTCAGTTCCCAATTTCTGACGTACCTAACCACCGGACAACGGTGGCAAGTAGCGGGATTCATCTTGTTCGTTAACTCCGGAAAGTCAACCGTTGATACTCATTGAAATGCCTTTCCGATCAAACTTCGATGCCATCTCGATCAGCTCTTCTCAAATTTTCTAAGAGTTGTTTCTAAGGGTTTTAGCTCTTAATGTTTCACCATAATTCAATTTCAGATCTCTCAACTTCTTCGCCAACAAAGACCTAGCCAGCTACCTGCCGTACGATTTCTGGTGGGATGGATCTCGGAATCAATGGAAACGGAGTGAATTCGGACGCACAATCTGACAGCCTAATATCTCATTTGGCATTGGATATTGGGGGTAATTCTTTTTCAGTTCATCGTGTTTTCTGATTCTACCACATTGGATCATCTTATTGCTGTCTCCCTTTTTTTTTTTTTTTTTTTTTGGGTTTTCTTTGGTCTTAATACTTGGAAATTTCTTGTAGGCACTCTTGCTAAGTTGGTGTATTTTTGTGGGAACAAGAAATTGTTGAAAAATGATGAAGTTCGGAGTTCTGTCAAAGCTGGTGGAAGAAGCCGTACTATTATCCAAGGGAGGCTTCATTTTACCAAGTTTGAAACAAGCAAAATTGATGAATGTGTAGCTTTTATTAACCGCAAGCAACTTGGTATGAGTGATTTCCTTTGTGCCATTTACACTTGCGCCTGATCTTTTTTCACTTAAACTTGTTTAATTAGTATGACTGATCTGGTTGTATAAGACAATATGAAATGGAAAAAGAATTCCTCTGCTTAGTTTGCTGTGTGTAGATGACAATCTATTGTGGTTTAGGAAGGGAAGATGTCCTTGACATATTAAAGGGTTACCCTTCGCTTAAGATTAATCAGTGTTTTGTATAAGAACATCATGGCCTAAATAGATTTGTGCCTAGAATTGCTTAGGTCAGTTTTGTAATCATTTTATTTTTTGGAAATTTAGTCTATAAACACTCCTTCCACTCCTATATTTCTTGTTTTGTTATTTACTTTTTACCAATATTTTCAAAAACAAAACCAAGTTTTAAAAAATAAAAAAATTAGTTTTTAAAAACTTGTAAGAAATTGATTGGTAACTTTTGGTAATCAAGAGGAAATAAACTTCATTTTCAAAAATCAAATAGCTACCAAATGAGGCTTTAACCGTTTCTTCATTTGGTAGCCTAAAAATTATAAAATGATGTGACATACAAAGTGAGAAATGAACTAAATATGCCTTAAAATAATCATTACCTTTTTTCTTTTGGCTGTCATGCTAAAGTCGTTGTGTCCCCTTTTGCTATTTCTTCCCTTGCTTCTCTACTGAAAACTGAATATTAATCCAGGTTCCCACCACCCCAAGGATCTTGGCAATGACAGAATTGTTGTAAAGGTACATACTTTACCTTGTTGTTTTGTATTCTTCTGAAGCGTGCAAATTTATTGAGTGGTAACTTTTGGTAAGAAGGCCACTGGTGGTGGAGCATTTAAATTTGCTGATCTCTTCAAAGAAAAGCTCGATTTTTGTTTAGACAAGGAAGATGAAATGGATTGCCTCGTCGCTGGAGCAAATTTTCTCCTAAAGGTTGGCTAGACAACATATCTATTTTGGTTTATATACTTGAAATGTTGTATAATGTGACACCATTCATAAATCTCATGAAGTCGGATAATCGAAGCTAGAACTGTACTTCAATTCTATTACACTTGACATGTTCCTATTTATGTTACGTTTTAGGCAGTCAACCAAGAAGCATTTATGTACATAGGTGGTCAAAAGGAGTTTGTGCAGATTAACCAAGATGATTTGTACCCTTTCCTCCTTGTCAACATTGGCTCTGGAGTCAGCATGATTAAGGTGTGGTCAATATGGTGTTTACTATTCAATTTCCTGACCATAGCATTTTCACGAGTTCGTCATTTCTTAAACCTGAAATGATGTCGTAAGAATTATGGTATTATGGTCAAATCAATCTATTAGGATTAGGATTAGTTTCTTTTATTTATTAGGATTAGGATTCGTTTCTTTTATTAATTTGGATTAGGCTTAGTTTGCTTTTCAATTGTAAATAGAGGACTTATCTTTTTGTATTTACAACTTTTAAACATTAATAAAATTCTCTCATTTGGTATACATCTTGAAATCTTTTGTATTGCAATTAGTAGGTGGATGGAGATGGAAAGTTTGAGCGGGTAAGTGGAACAAGCCTTGGTGGCGGGACATTCTGGGGTTTGGGTAAGCTTTTGACAAAGTGCAACAGGTACTGCTTTCATCCACTTGATCATTAGAATTAATTGTTTATTTTGGGAGATGGTTTAAAGCTTTTTTAGAAAGTTTATCTCTTTACTATTTGTGCTTTTTGGTTTTTCATATAAATTTATATCCTTCATTTATAGAATTTAACCACTAAGCAAGACTTTTATGAATGATTTATTTTCTTGCTTTAAAGGCAAATCTAAAATCTTTCAGTTTTGACGAATTGTTGGAGTTGAGTCACCAAGGGAATAATAGAGTGGTAGACATGCTTGTTGGAGATATATATGGTGGAATAGATTATTCTAAGGTACTCATTTCTATTGATACACATGTTTATTCCTCATCCACGACCGATGTTACTGCATCCATTTTAGGGAATAGTCTTTTATTTATCAAGGCGACGTGTCCTTTTTAGCTACAACTTACAAGCCGTCACCCTTTTCTGCCCTCTAATGATTCAGATGGGTCTTTCATCCACAGCCATTGCTTCTAGCTTTGGCAAGACAATATCAGCAAGCAAAGTGCTTGAAAACTACAGGACTGAGGATCTTGCTCGGTCCCTTCTAAGAATGATTTCAAATAACATTGGACAGGTAAGTCACTGTGATAAGACTTCATTTACATGCAAAATCAAGTAGAAACTTTGGAAATATAAGATGTTCTAATTTAATTCTCCCCAGCTTGCCTATCTTACCGCACTTCGA
This sequence comes from Cucumis cinereus, assembly GCA_037974625.1. Lineage (NCBI taxonomy): Eukaryota > Viridiplantae > Streptophyta > Magnoliopsida > Cucurbitales > Cucurbitaceae > Cucumis > Cucumis cinereus. The sequence continues at coordinate 3,393,566 of JBBPDJ010000002.1, read as the reverse complement.
TTTGGACTCAAGAGAATATTTTTTGGAGGATTTTTCATACGTGGTCATGCTTATACTATGGACACCATATCTGTTGCCGTTCATTACTGGTAAAAATATATCACTGCTTTTTCTTTTTTGGATTCTCATGGACATAACTGAGGCTGACTAATGTTATTTAAATTTTAGCAGTTGCAAATATAACAATCAAATTCAATCATTTAAAATAATTTACAAACATAAAAAAATTTAGATTTATTTTTCAAAGTCTATTGAAAGACCATATCACTAGTAGAAGTCTATTAGCGCTAGAGTCTATCACGGATAGATTTTGCTATGTTTACAATTCTTTATAAATGCTACTTTTCTCTTCGTTATTACCTCTAAAGATGTTACCCAATGCAATTACCTTTAAATGTTACTTCATTTTTCCTTTCAGGTCGAAGGGTGATGCGCAAGCAATGTTCTTGCGGCACGAAGGATATCTTGGGGCCTTGGGTGCTTTTGTGAACTATAACAAACGGGGCCACGATAACTTCATATTAATGCAACAAGTCCCAAAACGCAAGCCGGAGTCTGATGGTACAACAACAGAAGAGGAAGACAATGAGTATGCAAGTATAGATTGTAGCGTCTATATTGATTAAGATTAGAGTCCATTTCGTTCTTGAATTTGGCTTATTTATAAGTAAGACCATTGTTGGTGCCAAACGTGGCACCCTCCACTTTGTAGTCTTGCTCTCATTGTCCATCTTATGGGTTGTAACCTTTATCTCTCTAATAGCACGTCACATTGAGATATAGAATGAAATAAAACAAACTTTCTATAGCTGCTGAGCCATCTGTAAAAACCAATGCTACAAGCTTTCATGGAATGTCTCGAATATATTAACTACTAGTACACCGAATGATCAATGTCCTTGAAATCTAATTTATGTTCGTTCATGCACGAGTATAGCCTCAGGGTTTAAAAGGATTCACTATATTTAAACCCTCTGTTCCTAGAGGTAGCTTTGCGGTATGTATGTTTGATATTTCTCTCAAATAAAGAAAAACAGCTCTCTTCTCAAACTTAAACACAATCTCGTATCGATTCTTTGACTGCTTACACTTTGATTGTCGGTTTCATAACCGTTACCTTGTAGACATGTTTTGTTAGATGCTGGACACCAAGCCTATTATGTTTAGGACTCAACAGAACTGGCAACATCTCGTGTTTGTATTAGAAAGTTGGTCCTCTACGTTGTACAAGTTGGAAACTTTTGGACTGAAAATAACATATCATTGTCGTAATGATCCAAAGACATAAAAGGAAAAGCAAGAAGCAGAGCAGCTTTTATAAAAACATACCCTTCTTGGAGAAAGAGAAAGCAGCAAGCAAAGATTTGAAAAAGAAGAAAGAAAAATTGAGGAAGGTCCCAAAGCCAAAGCCAAAGCCGCTTGGATTATGCTTTATTGTAGCAAATTAGAATTGTTACTCGAATCCCTATGTTGAACCCCACAATCCCATCCCTTTCTTTTGCACTACACAACAAATCACATTTCAAAACCACTTCCATTTCATTTCTCTCTTTTCCTCTTCTTCCCCTCCAATCATTGTCTCTTTTGGAGGGAAAATTTACAATATTCCTATAGTATGTTCTCATCCACATATATCACCAAAGCTGCAAACACATGAGCGGCTTTGTTCACTTCATAAAGAACATGACAAAAGCAAAGGAAAATCAAAAGACTCGAGTATTAATGCATACTCATTTGTTCTATTAATTAATATTTTAATACGTCATTTTTAAATAATGCTAACGCAAGTTACAATAAGCAAACTAGTACTCATAGTATGAGAAATTTTCTTTTATTTCAAGATAGTTAAATTGAATTGTAGTGCGAAAAACGTTCAAATTTCATTAGATAACTAGTTTGATTCTTTAATTTCTATTCTAGAAATAAATTTTATTCCTTTTCTTTTAAAATTTGATTGAGACTTAAATGAGTTACTTAAAAAAACATGACAAACGAAAAATAAAATCATTATCAAAGAATAATGATTAAAAGTGAATGTTGTGTAAAAAAGTAGTTTAAATAGTTAATTTAGCTATAATGCGCTAAACTATATCCTAAATCTAATTTTATCTAAAAAAACAAATCAAAATACCAATAATTCATT
>JBBPDJ010000002.1:3358964-3391323 GCA_037974625.1 Cucumis cinereus | reverse complement strand
TTTAGCTATAATGCGCTAAACTATATCCTAAATCTAATTTTATCTAAAAAAACAAATCAAAATACCAATAATTCATTCTCTTCATTAAAACTCAAAATTTAAAGAATTTCCCCCAAAGAATATCTCTTTAGCTGTCTACCTCTTTACCAAAAGAAAGTTCCTCCCTTTTTGACCTCTTTCTCACACTCTCTTAAACCCCATTTCTTTTCTTATTATAATTTTTCTTTTTATAAATTATATATATACATATATATATATAAATAAATATTAAAAAAAAAAACCTTATAGAATCTCATCTCATCTCATTCATTATACATAACCCTCTTCCCAATGCAACCTTGTTGCTTCTTTCTTGAGTAAATTCCATATCTCTCCCTTCTCTTCCACTCAAAGCACCACCACTTCCACTTCCATTTCCATTTCAAATTGCTAAATACCATTACCAATCCCATCCTTCCACTTCCTTATTTTCTCCTAAACCTTAGCCGACATGTCGGAACTTCAACAACAACAACAACCTCAGCAGCAGCAGCAGCAACAGCCGCCTTATGTTTATCCCGACAGCGCTGCCACGTCCGCCGGCAGCCAAGTTCCTCCGTCCCACCATTCCAACGGCTCATTTGGGGCAGTTTTTATAGTTCTTGCAGTTATTGTTGTCATTTCGGCTCTTGCTTGTTTCCTCGGCCGTCTCTGTAACCGGCGAGTTGAAAACCACCAGAGGCCGAAGCCGGAGAAAAGCCACGGCGGTGCTCGACCCACTAGAGGAAAAGAACCTAAATTGCATCCCGATAAAGAAGGAGACATTGAATTTGGATTTGATTTGAGAAACCCAAATGGGAAAGGCAAATTCCCATCTGGTGGAAATGGAAATGGAAATGGCAACGGAAATGGAAATGGAAATGGAGGAAGCAAAGGGAAAGGCCATGGTAATGGGCCTATTGGGCCTGTTGGGCTTAATGGGCCTAACGGCCATGGAAATGGCTTCAAACCCTTTGAAAATGGCGGTGAAACAAGAAGTGAAATCAAACATACAGATCATCATGAAGGAGATTTCAATTTCAAAGCTGCAGGGCATCATCATGCTTGATGGTATTTGTAAAACAATATAGAAAAAACATGAAACTGCTCAATTTCATCGTATCGAGTTATATCACTGTTTCCTTTTTTTTTTTTTTTTTTAATTTTATGTTTGTTCTAATCTAATGAGTAATGACAAAGGTTTTCAATATTCAATCATCAAAATCTTTGATATTATTGAATGAATGGTGTTGAATTTCCACAGTTAGGAATCAAAACTTGTTGAAATCTTTAATCTTGAAGGTTACGGCAACGAAATTAACAGATGTTTTTTGTGTACTTTTGTGTTTTAAAGTAACCAAAGAATGAGGGTTGGAATAAAGATAGAGAATATGATTCTTACGAATAATGAAAGTGGGAGAACTCTTAATTAAAGTGGATTCATTAACATTTATTTATATTTTTTTATTATTCATAATCATTATTATTTCTAGTTTTATCTCTTTAATTTTCGAGAATTATTTCTATAAACGACTCTCTACATATCTCTGCGATTGTATGATATTGTCTACTTTAAACATAAATTGTTGTGACTTCGTTTCTTGTTCTATGTTTAGATGGACAAATCTCATTTTTACGAGAGAACATAACATTAATTGAAGATCGATTTAGAGATAAACTATTTGATCTTGTAATTGTATTTGCTTAAAAAAGAATAAAAAATAACCGATTCGGAAAAGGTTAGTCTTTAATTTGGAAAAAGATGTGCTTTTCAGGATATATTTCAAAATGCTACATATTTAGCACGCTTGATTTCAATTTAGTCCACTAAGTACAAGAATGTTACAATTTCGCTCTTAAGTTTGAGTTTTTATCTCAATTTGGTTATTAGATCTCAACATTTACACTTTTAACCCTTATTTTTATACTTAATATTCACTTTTAGTTTTTTAACCTAATTTAGGAAATAAACTAAAAACATAGCATAAGGATAAAAAATGTCAAGTATGTCTACGGGCTATTATTAAGAAGTTACCAATAATAGCACATTTCTCAAACTGAAAGTTATCCATTGATAGTTTGTTTCTATCGATAAGTAGCTATCAATTGCTAACACTGATAGTTGCTATCCATGATAGCTTCAATTTGAGAAAAGCGAGAATAAACATTCATAACAGTGACAAATAGAAAGTTGTCACTCATATCAATTAATTGTAGCTACCAATAGTAGCAACTGGTTGTAGTTATTAGTGATAGCTTTTAACACGAGAAAATCTAGAAAAAGTATATAAAACAGTCACTTTTCAAATTGAAAACTATCAATAATAACATCTATCCGTCATACCACGTATGATAGCATGTACCAGTCAATTTTGGGTTATGCAAATGGTCCTATTTTGAAATCTTCAAACATTTCTTTATGAATTTGGGCTATGGACAGGCCGATGAAAGGCCCAAATTCGAATCTGAAAGCCCACTAAATTCCTCCATTCGTCTGACACGTGCGGGTGCAAAATACGGAGGAAAAATATCATATATATATATATATATATATATATAATTTAATTTCATGAAACTGAATTCAAAATGTTACCACATTCTCAGGGTGAGTTTCAAATGTAATTTTTCAAAATAATCATTTTTACTCCTACATTTTAAACTAAAAACAACCGTCCATTAATTTTTATTTATTTTTTGTTAAAATGAAAATAAAAATGTGATACAGTGACGTGTTCAGAAGTACATGTAAACACGAGTAACTAAGTTGTATTTACACTCATGAACATTTGTTAGATTTCTATCATGCTTGGATAATTTCAAGACATTAATCCCTAAATTCTTTTTAAAGTAACCATCCCATTAACTTTTTAACGAAAACAAAAATGGAAATGTGTACTATTACTACATGTCAGCTTGAAAAAAAAAGAAACTTTTGAAATTTATTGACATAATTAAAACTTTGCTCCAAATTAAACTAAAGAAGAATTTGTAGAATTTAGTTGGACATAAATATTTCCATAAATATCAAAGATATTCTAATTGTGTTCTACAACATTTTGTTGTTCAATTGGGACACTATTTGATTTTTTTTTTTTTATGTTAAAATTTTTAATTCAACAAATATGAAGGTAGGTCGAGGTGGATCGGTTAATGGATTTTAGATTTTTAGTGTTAATATATTAATTGAGTTGAATGTGAATTAGTTATTCACTATATACATAACTAAGGAATGGATGAGTCTGGGTTGTATCTTTCACTTGGTGTTTGAGTGTGGCGAGTGGGGCAAGGTAACACACCGTCTCACTAGTGGGGTGATGTTTTGTTTATCTCCTTCCCTACATGGGTGAAGATTCTTTTGATCTGTCTGTTTGGTTCTCCTTAGGAGTTTGTGTATTGCATTTTCTTTTAAAAAAACGAATGAATTAGTCGAAGTGAGCTAAGTTTATTAGTAATCGACCCAACCTTGTTGAAGGTTGAAAAGTTGATCGTGGTTCGTAATTATTGTACTAAACAAGCACGGAATGAGAGAAAAAGTGTAAAAAAGAAAAGGCTGGTGGTTAAGAATTGTACTTCTCTTTACACAAACAAATCATTGAGCTTCTCAGTAACTGTAAGAGCAAAACACAGAGCCGTACTCTTTCAAAATCAAAACTACCAATAAGAAGAAGGAGATTGCCAGAACTTTCTTCATCTCTCATTTTCCATTTTTCGAATATTATTCTCTTTCACACCATTTACGGTTATGGGTAGCTTTCATTTGAACGATTTGATTCCATAGTTTTCTGTTTCTCTTCTCATTGGTCAGTCAAACCACTCTCTCTCTTTCTTTCTCTCTTCTTAAAGCAACATCACATTTCTGTTTTCAAAAACCAATTCTGATTTTCCCCTTTCTGAACCAAATGTTAGTTACCCTTTTCTTCTTGTACTTCATCTTGTAGAGTCAGTTGAGAAGAAGGAATCGAAAAAAGCCAGAGACAATGAGGAGCTTCGAAGGAGCTCTGGAATTTCTTAGGCCTTTAGTGGAGATCAAACTTTGGGATTACTGCATTGTTTGGAAATCAAGAGATGATGATGATTCTTTGAGGTATGTATTTTTTATTTCATGGAAAAATGGTGTTTTTTAACATCTTAATGGAGGTGGCTGTTGTTTGTAGGTTTATTGATTGGGTTGGTTGCTGCTGTAGCGGCGGAGTTTCTGATGCTGGTGGGAAGGAGGAAGCCGGAGAGACGATACCGGCTGCGCTTTGTAAGGATATTCGATTTCGACATTTTAGAAGGACAAATGCTTGCCAAGCACTTGCTCAGTTTCCTTCTTCAATATCATTAAACTCTGGGTAGCTGTACTTTGAACTTATAACTTAGACCTGTTCATTGATAATGGTGAAACTGCTGAGAAAATTTGTGTTTGTATTGGAATTTTGTTGCAGGGTTCATGGGGATGTTTTGATTTCGAATCAACCCATGTGGCTAACCAGTGGTGAAGTTTCTTATATTTCAAGTTTTTCACATGTGGGTTTCCTTTTCTTTTTCATTTTTCTCTCAATTTGGTAGCAGCTTATGGTTGGTTGATTTTGATTAAGTTCTGTGTCCAATGTCGTCTTTATTTGGCAGGAGTTGACTGGAACTCGAGTTCTGATTCCAGTTTCTGGTGGAATTGTGGAGCTTTTTGCTACAAAACGTGTAAGTATATTACGAACTAAAGGTAAGATTAAGGGGAAATGGCCAGAGAATAGCATTCAAATGTTTTCATCTTTCATAACTAGCCTTGTTTTGCAAAGTGTTATAATAGTTTTTCTTGACCCTTTTCGGCCGAAATCGACCATTTGAACGATTATTTAACCTTTTTTTCATCGCACATCCAAACTATTCATTTTTATTTGCCATGGAATCTATGCCTAAGATAAAGATTTCTATAATCTTTCCGAAATCCTACCTATAATCTTCTTCTAAGTTTAAAGTAATTTTATGGTTTTCAATGATTGAATTTTAACATTTACGATGACTCAAACCTTCAACAGTTTTTTAACTCTTCTAAACGAAAGATTTCCAAAAGTAAAATACTTTTCATATTTATGATGCCAAGGGTAAAAAATCGATAGTTTGGATGTGCTTTTATTCGAACTAGGAGTCGAACCCAACAAGGATGGATCGAGAAAAACTATAATAACAAATTTGCCAGAAAGAGTGCTAGTTGTGAAAAGTAAAAACTTTTGAAGGCTATTTCTGACAATTTTCTTTAGAATATTGGATAAATTCAAATCTTCTCTTTAAACTTTTGGGTGCGATGTCTATCAGATGCCAAGAGAGGGAGAGGTTATAGACTTTGTAATGGCTCATTGTAACATCTCTCTGGAGCAAGAATTTGAAACAGAGAGTGCACTGAATGCTGGCCCCAATGAGAAAAGACTCAATTCATGTACCAAATACTATTCACTAAACTGGCCTGATCCTCAGCCCTTCCTTGGTTTCAAATCCAAATTAGAAATTCTTCCTTCAGTATCTCAGTCCAGCTCCTTTCCTAGCTGTGGTGAAGGATCATCCAGTGGCTCAAAGCCTTCACCTGGGCTCTTCAACCAACCAATTCACACGTCTTTTGAATCGAAAGCGGCGATGCACCGAGAAAATTTGCTAGAACAACAAAGGAATGTGGTTTTGGATCATTCGAAGATCTTACAGAAAGAAGAAGCCAAAACTGGAGAGAAACAAGAAAAGGAAGTTTACAAATCCAAGAATCTCATGACAGAGAGGAGGAGAAGAAACAAGATTCGGGATCGTCTTTACGCTCTACGTGCTTTAGTTCCTAATATATCCAAGGTTAAAACTAATTATCTAATACCCATATGGTGAATTTGTTTACATATGTTTATTAATCTTCTGTTTTTATTTTGATGGAACAACTCTTAGATGGATAGAGCATCAATCATTGTGGATGCTATCGGCTATATAAGAGAGTTGGAAGAGAATGTGAAAAGCCTCCAAAATGAACTCATTCAATTGGAGCGCAAGGACTGTCAAAAGAACAAATACTTGAAGATTTCTCCATTAGAGAAGACAAATGATGACATTAATTGTTGGCCTTTGGTTCAGGATGATCAACCTATGTTTATCCTTGGTGAGGAGAAGCCTATGGAGGTAGAATTTCTCAACAGTTTTTTCTCAAATAAACATTCCAATGAAGAGAAAGAGTGTTCATTTTTGTTAAAATGCTGTTAGGTGGAAGTCGAAGTGATGCGAATTAATGAAAGAGATTTCTTAATCAAGCTATTCTGCAAGCAGAAACAAGGCGGCGTAGTGAGCTCAATTGAGGCGATGGATTCGTTAGGCTTGCAGGTTATTGATGTCAATATTACAACCTTTGGGGGTATGGTCCTCAACATATTCCATGTTGAGGTAACATTCATTTGTGTTTAGATACTTAAATATGGAATATTCTAAGTTTCCAAAACACTGTTATGATCTTAAACTTCAGATTACTATTCTAGAAAAAAAAAAAAAAAAATCTTTTAAACTGATTGGTTTTCTGTTGCTTGTATAGGCTAATGAAAATGACATTCAACCAAAGAGATTGAGAGACTCATTGATCAAGCTAACAAGCAGAGAAATCACGCAATTAAAATAGGCTGTAGAAAAGGAGAGTGTTTATAACCCGACTCGACGATATCGTCGTGGAAAGGGCAATGGATTGTCCAAAAGTTGAGCTGTTAAATCGCCTGCATCAGTTACATTGATCTACTTGAGCTAGGAAACTTGTTATTTCATCAAAATAAGCCAAGGAAATATCATTTTCTTTTTTTGAATCATTATGAACTGAAAATGCTAAAAAAAAAAAAAATTAATTAATTTTTAATTAATTATTTATTTATTTATTTTATGGTGGGGAAGTAAAATAACAAAATCTATGAATGCATAACATAATTGGTAGACACAAGGAAAATATAAAAAAAGGAAAATATAAAAATAGCATGTAGTGGTCAAAATTCAAAATGCAATACATATAACAACCACAGCATCACCAGAAATAGAATATATCCCTCATCAACCTTTTTTGAATTAATGACATAGCACAAATGGTGTTTACTAGTTGGAGTTCAAATGCAAGATTTCAAATCACTATTTCCCACCTCCTTAGTTTAGAAGGATGAATAAGTTTATGATAAAAAGAGAGCAACTAAGTCAAAAATGGAAGAAAAAGAAAAATGGAAGAAGCTTTACACATTATTTACGTCTTGTTTATGCATCATCATATTAGAATTGTCGACCGCTATGGTGATTTTGTGGTGCCCCAGTTCGTCCTTTAAAAGCTTGAGTTTCTAATTCACCACTTGAGATATTTTGGAATCTCCATGATTCACGACTCGCATTCATTTCTCCGGAATTGTATTCTCTACTGTAACTGTCGTAGTCGAAGCTATCTGAACCGAGAGCCGTTCTTCTGAATTTAGAAATATCTTGATTGTATTGCCCAGAATCATACATGGTGCTTTGGCCATATTTGACACCATTGGAGAGATCAGACATGTCACTTTCAATGTCTAGTGCTCTCACCACCTATTCACCAAAGTACTATTAGAAGAGAGCTGCAGTTTAAGAATAAGCTTGTTGAAATGAAATGGAGTTTGAATGGAATTAAGTTAACCTGAACCATTCGCGGCCTTTTAGGAGCCGAATGACGAACGCACGCAGCTGCTGCTTCGATCATTCTGAACATTTCACTTTCCACATACTGTTTTCCAAGGCGTGGATCTACTAATCCGTCAAACTCTCCAGTTTCAAGGGCGTGCAGAAGGTGAGGACGAGCCTGCAACATTCATAATAAGATAGAACATTATTGAATCCGTTCAAGTGTATTTCAAACAAGATGAAGAAACATCTTTAACATCTAAAATTTTGCATATAAATATAACAGAAAATGGTGGAGAAATTTGAAATGTTTGTTCATTTATTTGCATACCCATTCGACCAAGCTCTCATCCCCCAGGGGCTGAGTGGGATCAACAGGCTTACGACCTGTAATAAGCTCAAGAAGCACAACCCCAAACGAGAATACATCTGATCTGTCTGTCAATTTCCCACTTGATGCATACTCGGGGGCCATGTATCTGCAAGCCATTGAAACACAAACGATGTATATTATAAAGAAAGACAACGGCTCAAAGAATTGTTCTCCAATGAGTAAATGTCGAGTTAACCCACCCAAATGTCCCCATGACACGAGTGGAAACGTGGGTGTGTGTATCGTTTGTCAGTTTTGCAAGTCCAAAATCTGCAACCTGTGTTTGAAGTTGTGCATCAAAATTGGAATCAGAGACTTGTGGAACAAGAAAATAGCACGTATGGTTTCAAAATTATAAGAAGAAATTGGCCTGGACGTACCTGCGCCTCAAAAGCATCATCCAGCAAAATATTGGCTGACTTGATGTCTCGGTGGATAATTCTGGGATGGCCTATCAACAGAGAAGCAAAAAGATAAAGGAAGTTAGCAAAGTACGTCCGTCTCAGTAACATTGGAACGGTTCTATTCAATAAAACTTTTTGAACTTAGAGATATGTACTCACAATCTTCATGAAGATATGCCAAACCCTTTGCAGCTCCTAGAGCGATTTTGAGTCTTTTGGACCAATCCAGCACGGGTACTCCATTCCCTGCCAGGAGAAGTCAAATATTTTCAACATCAAAAACAACTCAAAATCTTACAGTAATGGAGGAGCTCAAGGATAGGTTCCATACTGTGGAGATGATGCTCAAGAGTCTTATTAGGAACAAACTCATAGATGAGCAATCTATGGCGCTCAGAGACGCAATAGCCCACTAAAGACACCAAATGCCGATGATGAACACGACTGATGATCTCAACTTCCGCCTTGAATTCCCTCTCCCCCTGTCCACTTCCAGCCTTGAGTTGCTTCACAGCCACAGACTTCCCTTCTGGAAGCCAACCCTGATAAACACATCCAAACCCACCTTCCCCAAGAATGTTTTGACGCGAAAATCCAGACGTAACCTCCATCAATTCTTCATAGCTAAAGAAGAACTTGGCACTGTTTATCACACCTGACTCCATTCCACTGCCACTGTATCCTGTTCCTTTTTGACTCCCAAAGCTATTTCCAAGGGGAGTATGTGGGACTTGAGTGTAGAAGCCTTCAGAAGAACCAGAGTTGCCCCCATGTTGTTGTGGATAGTAATTTCCATCTAACATACAATCAAATTATCATAATCCAGATCAGAACCATAATATCTAAAATGAAGAACAGCAAGCTACTACCGGATACTTCCAAGTTTCTTTAATACCTGATTTCACACAAAAGTTATTAGGAGGCATGTAGGGGCCGGTATACATCTTTCCCCGTCTTTTTTTCTTCCTTGTGAACACAAAAATCACTGCAAACAAAGCAATAACGAAAACTCCAGCAACTGCAGCACCGACTGCAACATGGGTGTGACTACTTAAACCAGACGATGGTGCATTGGACTGTCCTAATGGTGATTTCACTGGCGTTGAGTCGGAGGAATGGTGAGTGTTGTTTGGAGTGCGAGTGGATGTGGCTGTGGGAGGTGAAAGAATGTTAGACTCTGATGTGGGGGTAGTTATTGTTCCTTGAGGTGGACTTGGAGTTGGTTTTCCCGTCGCCGGGTTTGCACCTGGTGAAGGAATCACGACTGGATTTTCTGATGGAGGAAGAGGATCCGTTGGTGTAGATGGTGGAGTCTCCTTGGGCGTATTAGGAGCCTGAATGGCGCTTTGATCCACGGGAGTAGAGGGATCCTTCTCAGATATTGGAGAAGGTGGACTTCCTGGAGGTGCCGGAGATGCTTTTGTAGTTGGAACAGGGGAAGGTGGAGAATCAACGGCACCAACCACGGACGGGTGGTGAGGAGGCGGTGGTGAAGGCGGTGGTGGATGAGATGACGGCGGAGGAGACAGCGGTGGGGAAGCAGAGTCTTCAGGCGGTGGCGATGGATTCTCGTCGGAATCATTTGAACCGGAGCCACCAGTAGGAGCCGGCGGTGTAGTTCCAGGATTTGGAGGAGCTGGAGGTGAGGAAGATGGCGAAAATATATCGCCGGTAGGTGGAACTTTAGCTTGATTCAATGTCAACGATGAAAATCCATCTGGCACCGGTGACGGTGGAGGAGAGGATGAAGGAGGAGGAGGAGAAGGAGGTGAAGGAGGTGAAGGAGGAGGAGGAGAAGAATCCGAAGCTTCAGGCGGCAAACTTGAATCTGAAACAGAATCCGATGAAGGAGAAGAAGTATCGTTTGAAGAAGACATTATTCTTCTTCTCCCACAATCCTCCTCCTCTTCCTCTTACAATCCTCAGCAATTTCCAACCTCTCTCTTACACAAGTCTCAAATTCAAATTTCAACACCACTCTGCTAGATTCTTCATCCTACGGGAACTCTATTCCCTATCTCATTTCTTATAGATCCCTACTTCTATTATCAGCATCATTACACTCAATAAATTTTAAAAAGACAACAACAACAACAACAACAGACAAGAAGGTCGTTTCGAGATTTCAGCAATGGCAGAAACAAAGTCATTCGATGATTTCAAATGAAACAAAGAAAAGTGAGGAAGATTACATTTGCTCAAATCTTGGGAGAAACGATTGGAAAATGACAGACGCCATGTGAACCATCAATCGAGCTCCAAAATTTCTGCGAATCATAAATTTCGGGGGTTTAAGGGTTATAACAGAAAGAATGGAAGAATGAAAGGAAGGATAATTATGGAGGACGGTTAAAATCGGACGGTGTTAGGTAATGGAGTGAGTTATTGAGGATGAAGAGTTGAGAAATGGCAGAGTGTTCTAATTCCTTGCAATGCGGGTTACCGCCAAATTCAAAACGGGCTTCGCCGCTTCTCACCGTCCGGCCCCACTGTACCCACCCACATTTAGATTTTTTTTTTCACCCAAATTCATGCTTATATTAGAATTTTATTTGGACTAAATTTAAGTTTTTTTTTTTAATTATAGAGATTATCTATAGGTGTTAAAATGAAACTTTTAAATTTTAATATTTATTTGGTTCATATACTATTATATACTTTTGGGTTTGGTTTTGTTTTAGTATTTCTAATTTTAGTTCTTTTATTTTCAATAAATTGTATAATCCGTCTTTATAATTGATTTTTTAAAAATTAATTTTGTTTAACATTCTTTTTTATAAATTTTGAAAATGTATTCGTGAGGAACTTCACTAATAAACACACTATAGACTAAAATTAGTGTAACTCAACAATAACTAACCTATGTTAAGTTATAATTGAACAAATTAAAAATTGTTTGACCAAATCCTACATTATATTTTTAAAATATGATATAAGAAGATATGTGTGGCGAAAACTGCAGCCGAGTATTATTTTTTTTTTTTTTCCTATTATTAATTCGTCTAAAATTGACAGAGGCAAAAGAAATTAGAAATATAAAATTCATCAAAATATATTTCCAGCTGGGCAGCTTTTCCGACACGTCAATACCATGTACGTACAATTAATTCAAACTTCAAGAAACGGTAACTTGTAGCTCTTTGGCCTTTTGCTTTGCTATGTTTGGTCAAAATTAATGGATAGCCAGTCAATAACAGTGGCAAACAAAGCGACGACGTTTTCGTTAAGAGTGTGTGTGTGTTTGAACTTCTAAAGTATTTAATTTTAAAAAAATTATGTAGAAAGAAATTCCACCATCATTTGTTAGCCAGCTCCAACGACCACTTCCACCAATTTGATGATCATTAATTTAAATTATTAGTTTATAGTATTTTATTATCGTTTTTTATAATAATTTTGACATAAATAAAAATACTTTTAGAATGTAACAACCTTGTAATAATAATATTTTTTAGAAGAGTTGTTTAACCGGTAAGTATTTTTGTTTTAAATTTTTTTATTAAAAGTATTTAAATGAAAATGACTTTACACAAATGTTATGTTTTATTATTCCAAACCAGTCTTAAATTCAGATAGGATTTGGTATTTTAATTAATTAAAAAAATGAAAGATAGGGTCAATAAATTTGTCCCTAACTTCGGACTTATTAACTCCATTCAGTGGGTCAAACAATTCCTTAAGTTTTTTATATAATTTCTAACAAACACGTAATGTGTTAACTCAATCTATCCAACACTTACACGAACAAAACAAATTTATAGACTCAACTAATAGAGGTTGATCGAAGGTTCATTTGAAAAAGACATGCATCGTTAAACAAAAGGTTACAAGTTATATTATCAAAATAAAATAATAATAATAATAATAATAATAGATCTCTTTAAACTTTGCCATTTATTTAAAAACATATCTCTATTATTTCGAGAATTACATCATTACATTTAATATATAAAACGTGTGTGTATATATATATATATATAATGTAATATTCATATATTCAGTGACCACCTCAATATTTTAGACCCTAATTTTCATCTTAATCGAACAAATTTCTATGTTTTGAATGATAATTTTAAAGTTTAGGAATATTTGAATGTATGATTTAGAGTAGATATTTATTTTGAGGTAATACGAAATAATTAAATTTAAAAGGTGGTCAAAAGGTAAAAGTGGGAGATGTGAATAAAAAGTAAAGGCAATAGTATTGTTGGGAATGGGATTGAGATTTAATACCTTACACAATACGCGGCTTTGCCCCCTTTTCTCGGCTTCCCCGTCCACTCCACCGCCTCCTCCTATATTATCCACTTTCTTATTATTATTATTATTATTATCTTTAAAAATTCATTCCCAAATTCCCCATCTTCAAATCCCTAATTTAACATTCCAATGCAGCAACAACCCAAGGAATTAAGAATCCCTGATGGGCAATCAGAAGATCATGAAGTTGTTGATGATTTTTCTTTCGTTTGTCTTAATCCCGATGGCTCCCCTATCCGTGCCGAAGATGCCTTCCTCAACGGCCAGATTCGCCCTGTGTTTCCCCTCTTTGATCAACGGATTTTATCCGACGGTGTCAACGAAACGACGTCGGTTCGACCTCAGTTGAAGAACCTGTTCCTGGAAGAATTCAGTGAGAGTCCTCAGACTCAGGCTTCCACGGCGGCGCCGGTGCTAGTGAAGAAGAGCTATTCGACGGGGTTTTCGAAGCTTTGGCGGTTCGGGGATAGGATTCGGCGGAGCAGTAGTGAAGGGAAGGAGGAGGCGTTTCTGTTTTTGAGAAGTGCCTCGTCGGGCGGAGAGAAGGCGGAGGAGGAGAAGAAGAAGAAGAAGAAGAAAATGAAGAAGAAGGAAGGGGAAACGGCGTCGTATTATCACGAACGGCATTACGCGAGGAACCGAGCGGAAAATGAAGTGAATAAACGGAAATCGTATCTGCCGTACAGAAGTAACTTAATGGGATTTTTCACTGCTCCAAATGGTTTGAACAGAAATTTTTAGCCTCTTCTCAGATTAATAATTTGTATTTATTTATTTATTTATTTATTTATTCCTTCATTTTATTTTGTTTGTTTATATATTTGTAGTATGATTTTGTTGGATATGGAGATTTAAAAAAATCTCAAACTTGTATTAAGTTAAACTAACTAATTTGAACGTCCTGTTTTAATCTCAAAATGAAGAAACGATGATTAAAAATATAGTCAATCAAAGTCGCAGTAAGCCACAATCCAATTTGCTATTTCTCGTATTGGGCCTTGGCCCATTTGCTATTTTTCATATTGGGCCTTGGCCCATTACTTTGAGTTTGTTTGTTAGGGCCAGAATGTAAATAAATAAATAAATATTGACCTAAGTTTTCTTTCTCTCTTCTTTTTTTTTTTTCATTTTTTTGAAAACCAAACAGAAAAAATAATATATATATATATAGTGTTTGGTTTTTGTTTGGTTGAGGATGAGTTTGAAGGGGAATATGGAACATGGGATTCTAATCCATAAAAAAAGGATAACAAAATAAAAAATTAAAAAAAAGAATGAACAGTCATATTTGCATTTTATAATTCTCACCTCATCCATCCCTTTCCTTTCTCTATCCCAATATTTCCCAATTCCTTTCTCTATTACCAGAAAGCATCTCTTGAATTTCATTACTACAAACTTAGAAAGTGAGAAAGAGGAAGAAATTAAGGGCATTGCTATAATGGCTCCTCCTACCTTTAAAAACTGTATCCCCATTTGCTGTTCTCCCAAAGTTTCGGTAACCATATTCTCTCTCTCTCTCTCTTTTCTTTTCTTTTAAATATATCTGATTGCTTTAGGATGTCTTGAGTTCAAGTTTCTACACGGTTGTTTCTTCTCCAATTAATAATCATTTTTACAAATTGGGGGTCTTTGATAATATATAATTAAATTTGTCTTTACCCACTAGTTTGGACAATATTGTGTGCTAACTATAAGTTGATGAACTGACTTATTATAGTTCACGACACCAATTATAATAACGGTTTGTACAACTATTTACAATCTACCGTTATACTATTTCAAAACTACTATTTTTCACTCATCCTCTCTATTTACTACCCTAAATAAAAATAGTTTACACCTCAAACATAAACTATTATAATTCACTTACTATTATAACTCACTAAATACAATAATTAACTTAACACATCTTTTAAAAGCTTGTTTGTTTGAGTTTCTTTTTACAAGTATCTGTAAAATAAAATCAACCATGTAATATTACAAAATTTAAAAACTTAATTACTCAAATTTTAAGGATTAATAAACTGTTTACTTTTGGAGAAAAAAAGAAAATAAGACTTGTCCTATCTCAATCTCATCTCTCTTTTCAAAAGTGGTACATAAAATAAGGCAACTGTGGAATGTGAAAAAGGAGACTTCTTAAGATGGAATATTTAGCTCTAAATTAATCATAAACTTTATTATTATTATTATTATTATTACATCTAACAGCTAATATAAAGTTTAAATAAAGCTAAATTTCTCTTTTATTTTCTTTTTTTTTCAGAGCAAAACTTAATATATAATTGGTATTTATACCCTACAACTACAATGAAGGCAATCTTTTATCTTATTTTATCTTATTTCTATTTATTTATTTTTAAGAGAATAAAAAAAAGGACCATTAATCATATGGGTATCTACGCAATATTTTAGCCTACAACACATTAACTGTATTTTAAAAATAAATAATATAATTAATTTTATTAAGAGGTACTTTTGAGATTCTATTAATTTTTTTAAGACAGTATTTTTTGAAATTTTCTTTTTACCAAGATAGAAAAAAATAAACTGAAAATAACTCTTTATTTGGTTATCTTAAAGGATTTGACAAAGACTAATCAACCAATAATTTTGGATTACTCTAGCATCTATATATTATTAAAAATAAATCTAGAAAGAGACAAAACTTTTTTCGGTTGAGATTTTATACTTATCGAAATGAACATAGTTCAACTTATCGTCAACTTCTAAATCGATGATTCGATCACCCTTTTCTTAATTATACATGAAAACTACTAACCTTTAAAATAATAATTGATAATATTGTTAGTTTAATTTGATAATTGAATACTAAAATTAAGAAGTTGTTATATCCTTAATATAATATAATTGATATTTAGCTTTATTTTCGCTTAACACATTTGTATGTCAATTAAGATATGTTCGCTTTGTTTGTTTAGAAATGTTTCAACTATTCCATACATCTTTCATTTCTTCATTTTTTTTTAATATTTTAAATAGATAATAAATAATAAAATTTTAAAAAGTATAACATCTAAAATTATAATTAAAAATTTATTAAAAAATAAATTAAAACTTAAAAGAAAGTCCTATTATTCCAACAAAATAACAATAATTATGATTAAAACGTTCGTATTATATTAAATTAGATATAGTCAAACAACAATTATTTTTCTTCAACTCTAAAGGTCTACTGTCCTTAAAATATCATGACCTTTCCAATTCCGTGACCCTTTGAGGAAAAGTAGAGTTAACTTTGAGGAATTCAATTCACAAAATGGCCCCCAATCTTTGACAATTTTATGAATTCATACAACATATATATATAAAAGAACCAAGTTTGGTTTTGCTTTTGACTTTAGAGATAATAATAATATTAAATTTTTATGTCAACTTTTTTCGAACAACGAAAAATTGAAAGTTCAATCGTAAAAGAGATAGTATATGTTAATTACTATTATAAAAAATTGAGTATATTAAATCATTCATTTTTCAACTTCAGTCTAATAATGTTATTGACTATTTAGAGATGAAAATAACATTTAAAGGATAGAATTGATTTGGAATGACTAAAAGTGTATTTCAAACTGATTTTAAACACAATCAAAAGTAATTTTAATTATTTTAAAACGGATTTTTTAACGATAGATTCTAAAATTGTATTATAATTATAAATATTTTCAGCAGTTTTGTTATTTGAAATAATTCTATTTTTAAATAACGTTCATATTGTCATTGATAGTATATATTTTGTTATATTCATTTTGGAAGGTGTAGAGATGTTTAATGAAAAGTATATATTTGTTTAATATGGTAACAGGTAAGGTAGAGATGTCTTATTCTTATATTCATATAGTAAGGTCTACATTTTTATTTTAATTTAATTAATAATCACATGTTACGATGTGGACACGTAGCGGTCATCCAACGGTTGAATTCACGTTGACTCGTCAACTAAGCCCACCGGCATTGGCGCCATCGACGTTGACTATCCTCCACCACTTCACCATTCCTCATTTCGGGTCCAAACAGCTGCTTAAATTCAACCCACCTCACATTCCCCTATATCTCCTATCACAAATCACAGCCCTTCATCCAAATTCTTCTCCGAATCCACGGCTGTGATTAAATCAAGCCTTTTTCATTCACACCATTGAAAATTTATAGCATAATCACACCCATCAAAATCACATCTGTCCCTTCTGGAATTTGGATAATTCCAAATTAAAATTCCAATTTTTATTATTACTCCCTCGTTAAATTTCAAATTTATATTCAAATTAATACGTATAATTACATGCCGATCATAGTATATTAGAATTACGTGTAAATGATTAATTAAATTTGGGAAGAAGCCAAAAGAAGGAGACTTAGAAAATTAAAAAGTATAAGCTTTTTCCAACGTCATTTTCCCATTATCTAAAAAAAAAAAAAAGAAAAATACATGTCCATGCTCTAAATAAGAAAATGCCCAATTGGGTAATTTATTTATTTAATGTCATCAATTTCTTGTGGCCTCCATTATATATATTGGACTCTCTTTAGCAACAAAACATTAATAATCCGATAAATTCCCATATTTTCACATACAATTTAAAAGGTTGGTTCATCAAATCTCTTCTTTGTCTTCTTAATTTTTGGATCTTCATCACAATTCTCTTGATTTCACATACAATTTTTGGGACTGATTTGGAATTATCAGGAAGACATGGCGCAAGAGTCGTACGAGGAAGCAATTGCCGGACTTTCAAAGCTTCTCAGGTACCGATCCATTTCCTTCAATATCCGTTCTGTTCTGTTTTTTTTTTCCGTTAAATTCCATGAATCCGGCCACCGCTAATTAGGGCGGCGGCCCACGAAGGAGGATCGACCCGAATTGATTGTTTTCCGTAACGGTTTCCGTTTTGAAATGTAAATATGTAGTGAGAAAGCTGATCTTCAGGATGCCGCAGCCGCAAAAATCCGGCAAATAACCGCTGAATTGGCCGGAACTGCCGCCTGTTCAAATGGATTCAACCCGGTTGATAGAATCAAAACCGGGTTCACCCATTTCAAGAAGTCCAAATTCGAGTACGTTTCTTTTTTAGTTCCGTCCGTCCTTTGATTTTATTTTTTTCCCGAATATGCTGTTTAGTTTATTCGCTTTTAATCATGATTTGATAATGAATCTGTTTGCCCTTATGTTATCATGCTTATTCTCTAATTCATCTCAAATCATAATTAATTAAGGATAAATAGTAAAAACCACCCCTATGTATATTTATTGGTAATTTAAATTACATTCTCAAACTTTTAACAACAACAATTAAATCCCTAAACTTTTAAAATTATTTCAATTCAACCTTGAAGCTTACAATAATTATAAAAATTGAACAGAAATGATAAAATTTGAATCATCAAACTTAAATAATCAAAATATTGTGTACAATTATGTAAGTTGGAAAAGAGTTTAATTTTTAATTTTTATATTTCAATATTTTGGTGTTCCCCAGGACAAATCCTGATTTGTTTGGTCAACTGGCGAAAGGCCAAAGCCCAAAGGTAAGGAATTTTACAATTTCAGAAAGTACTATGGGGAGGGGAATAAATGTAAATAACAATATCTTGGAGGGCTATGAGAATTGATAAGGGCACTATAGCAATTATTGTGAGTAGATAAGATGTTGAATCCAAAAAGGGTTAAAAAAGAGACATAGCCAATAAGAGATGTACACGTGTAAATGCAGTTTTTGGTATTTGCGTGTTCGGATTCCCGAGTTTGCCCTTCGCACATACTGAATTTCCAACCAGGGGAGGCCTTTGTGGTTCGTAATATTGCCAACATGGTCCCACCATTTGACAAGGTTGGCCTCTTATTATCCATTTATTTTTATTTAATTATATATATATATATATATAGATAGATATAATTAATTAATTAATTAATTAATATAAACTTTTGAAGTTATTATTTTATTAATTTGGTTGTTATTTGTAGACAAAATATTCAGGAGCTGGGGCTGCAATTGAATATGCAGTATTGCATCTTAAGGTGCGAAATTTTATATATTATTATATTATAATGTTATTAAATATTTTAATTAATCATCCCCTCCCCATTTTATTGGAAATGTGTGGTCATGATTATTTTCATTTTAATCAGAAATAAAGATTCTTAAATTTAATTTAATTTAGGTGGAGAATATTGTGGTGATTGGACATAGTTGCTGTGGTGGCATTAAGGGCCTCATGTCCATCCCTGAGGATGGAGCCATTTCCAGGCAAGTTCCTTTCTCTTTATTTTTTTTAAATAATAATATTTTAGGGTGAGTTTAAAATACTTTTTTAAAGTGTTTAATTTTTAAAAAATAAGTTATTTAAAAAAATTTGGAAGAGTTATCACCACTAAAAATAGCTTTTAAATTACTTTCAATTTAAAAGAGGATCGTCAAAAATCTCAAAGTAGTTAAAATATTTAGACTTTCATGGCAAAATGTGCAGTGAAATTTTGTTAATAGTTTGTTTTTTTTATTATTCTTAAAAAACTACTTTTAAAAAGTGATTATCAAGATTAGAGTTCTAGACTAGTTAAAACTTACATTTGGCGTATTATTAAACGTATCATTTATCGTTAAAAACCAAAGGTAAATATTAAATTAATTTTAAGTTATTTAAATAAAGCTTCGTAGTAATTTTGAATATAATAAAAGTGATTGAAAAAATTCAAATTCTCCCTCAACATTTTCTAGTCTTATGTTATGTATAGTAAACCCAAAATTATAAATTTAGGATCTTCTTAGATAAACTTAGATCGGTTAATTTTGAACATTTTCACTATGTCAAAGATTCGTTAGACGCGAGAGTGAATAGACAAAAAATTTAGAAATTTAAAGATTAAACTTATAACTTTAAGAAAGAGGGCAAACTTAATTAATTAAAAGTTATGAATAAGAGTTTAATTTATTTGGACCCAAATGCAAATAAAAAGAAAAGTTAGGTGGGAATGGGGGTGGGTGAGTTCTTCCCATGTGATTGGTTGGTAAAATAAATAAAGAAGGTGGGTTTAGGGTTTGGGTTGGCTTTTAATGGATACTCTTTCTCAATAAAATCTGTTTAACCTTTCCACTCTGGTGGTACCATATTCTTGGAGGAACCAATAAATTATAAAATTGCAACTCAAACTTTTGCTATTTACTATTAAGTGCAGATTGATAAGTACAATTCCTTTACTTCCCACCTTTTGTCTTTTACTTTACAGATCACTCCTTTTTTTCTTTTTGGCCTTAAAAAACTCATTTATAACTACTTTTCTTTGCATCTATCTATCAGCATGGATAAGAGAAGTTACTGCTCATTCCAATTCCAAATCCTATTTTCTCTCTTATTGATTCCAAGTGGGAAGACATGTCTTGGGATTTGCTTTTTAAGCAAAAGTAACAGAATTCCCTTTTAACTTGCAGTGATTTCATTGAGAATTGGGTGCAAATATGCACACCTGCCAAAACCAAGACCCAATCAGATTGCACAGATTTGAGTTTTGAGGACAAATGCACAAAGTGCGAAAAGGTAAAATCATTTCACGATTTATATACAAAATCGAGAAATTTTCTAGTAATATGATAGTCCTTTCGTTTATCGCCTTTTGTAGTGCTAGAAATTTTTCCTACAAAACAATGTGAATTCTAGAAGTTTGTTCTCTATTATTTTTTTTTTGGGTATGATTTCTTGTAATACTAAACATTAATGTACATTTGCAGGAGGCTGTGAATGTTTCACTTGGAAACTTACTGTCATATCCTTTTGTAAGAGAAGCTGTGGTCAACAAGCAACTGTTCATAAGGGGTGCACATTACAACTTTGTGTCTGGAGCTTTTGAGCTTTGGAATCTTGACTTTAATATTTCACCTTCTCTAGCTGTTTGAAAGTACACCATACAATACCTCATCAACCACGACGGCCAATTGGTTATTTTTGAGTTTCTTCCCTTTCTTCTGGTATCTGTGTCTGTATTCTGCTACTGTAATTTGATCTGAGGCTCTCATCAAGAAGCACTTATTTATTCTTGCAAGAATGAACTGCTTTACTTGTATCTTCCCCTCCAATAAGAGCTTTTCTTTTTTCCTTTTTCTTTCACTCCTCTTGTCTTGGAAATGTTTCCTGTAATTCCCATCACTTTTGTAAAGTTATAAACAATAATTATAATGATATGTCTTGCTTCATTCTCTTTTGGAAGTAGCTGAGATCAAGCTCATTGAATTTCGTTCTATCCTCATTTAACAGTAGAAAGAAGTGAAGACAATAATGAGATCCTTTTGATACTTCTAATAGTTACATAGCCATTACAGAGTAGAACAAGATTGGGAAAGGTTTCTCACAGATTCCACAGATTAATGTCCTCATGGGATTGGATGTATGACTACTTTTCCAGTGGCTCGGCTGCTTTCAACATACGCGAAGGCCTCTGCGACTTGAGAGAATGGAAACGGTCCTTTCGGGTCGACAATCGGCTTGACCTTCCCGCTTTCTAGATAGGGGTTCAGTTTCTTTAGAACTGCTCCATCTGAAGTAACCACAAATCTGAAACCAGGCGGTGTCACCGCACCGGTCAGCGCTACGACGCTGCCACCTTCTTTCACTACCTTCACTGCCTTATCACACTGCCCTGTCATTTGAGAAACATAATATCAGAATATGATATCAATATGAGCAAATCCCAAGATTAGTATATGATACAAATCATCACCAATTGCATCGTAGACTACATCAAACTTTTCGGGTAAATCTTCAATGTTCTCCTTGGTATAGTCAATGGCTAAATCCACACCCAAACTTTTCAAAAACTCTAACTTCCCAGTGCTAGCAGTGGCTGCAACTTTTGAAGCTCCAAACACATTTTTTGCTAACTGAAGCAGAAACACAGCAGAAACAGGTTGTAGAGAGAGTTATTTCATGTTTGGTGTAGTGATCTTAAACGTTTCAAAAACCCTCATGTGAGGCATAAAATCACTCCAAAACACACTCGAAATTAATTTAATATTTAATTTTAGGCTTTTAAATGCAATATAAATCATTAAAAGCAAACATGCTCTCAATTATTGATGGTAAAGTGAGATAAATGACCTGAATGACTAGGCTACCAACTCCACCAGCACCGTTAAGAACGAGGATTGATTTGCCAGCAGAGAAGTTGGTTTTTTCGAGACCTTCATAAGCTGTTTCAATGGCAAGAGGCAATCCAGCGGCTTGAACAAAATCAATATTCTTGGGTTTTAAGGCTAACAATTTCTCTTCTACGGCTGTGTACTCTGCAAGAGAACCGAACTGTTTGGGGCTATCGAGAGCCTTCTCGTTGATATTGCCATATACTTCGTCCCCTTCTTTAAGCTCCTTTACCTGACTTCCCACCTTCACCACCACACCTGCTACATCATAACCTGGAACTGTCTGCACATAATCCGATTACAACCTTATTCAATCTCATAGCTACCATGATCAAAACTCGTTTAAAATTGAATTTTCCCCATTCTGTTTAACATTTGTAACATTTAAATTTTTGGTTAAAAAACAATTATGGTTCCAACACTTATAATGAAAAGTAACAATTAAACATTTCTACTCCCAATTTTGTAATAATTTAATCCTTTCAACTTTACTACTTTATTATGTAACAATTTAATAGATAGAATTTGATTTGTACCAATTTAATCATTGTACTTTCAGTTTTAAAACAATTTAGTCAAACTCTATTGTATAACAATTTAGTCATTGTACTTTTAAATTTATATAAATTTAGTCCCTAACAAAAAAAATCAAAACTAGAAGTCAATGTTTTTTAATGGTATAAATTATATTTTGTCGAGTCTCTTGTTTATCGGTTTATTTACCTAAGACACATTAAACTTTAACACTAATTTCTATGATAAGGACTTAATTATTACAAATTTTAAAGCACAAGAATCAGATTACTGCATTGATTTATGGACTAAAATGTCATAAAAGCACAAAGACTAAATCGTTACAAACCATAATTCAAAAACTAAATCGTTACAAACCATAACTCAAAAACTAAATTTCTATGAAAGTTTATGACTAACTGTGATTTCTAATCTAAATTTTTCTAGTTCTAACTAAGGGAAAAAATTATACTACCCATTCAAGATAACTTTAGTTTTAATTTATAACAATGTAGCCTTGTAACTTACCATTGAGCTAACCTGACATCAATATATATACACACACATATGTATCCACACATGTTGACACATGTTTTAAATTAAAGTTCAATCAGAATTTTGTTTAACCTCCAGCATACACTGCCTAAAAAAATTCAACCTTTCATGGTTTCTTACTCCACAAGATAAGATACCCACCAACAGAACCTTTACTATTTATATCCCTCTGTTCTGTTCTGTGAGTTTAGAGATCCAACATTTCTATTATAGAAATATCTTTTTTTTTTATATTACTTCTAGAAGAAGTAATCAAGATTTCTGTTGTTATTTAAATCTATAATCGGTATCATTCTACCGGTCTTTATTTGTATATACGAAATAAGTCATTCTACAAACAGACACAAAGGTACATGATTCACGTATTGAAGGAAAAAAAAAGAATCAAATTAAGGCACAACTAAAAATAGCCATGCCTTGTGAAAAAAACAAAACATTTAATCAGATCGTCAAGTGATTGGTGTGTCTAAATTACCATTAACCATACCGTAGCGTCTTCTTAGAATAATTGTTTGATTCCAAGGGTGGAAGAACTAAAATAATTTTTTATTAATCATACCGTGGCGTCTTCTTAGAATAATTGTTTGATTCAAGGTGTCAATCCATGATGGTTTAAAGACCTCAACCTTAACGTAGCTAAATTATGGTGTGATAGTTAGAGTAATGATTTTTTTTAAAAAAATATTATTATTTTTTTTAAAAAAAACAACCTTATTGGTTACTAACTGATTTTCAAATATTGTTTGAAAAAATTATTTTTAAATAATTATAATATTTTAATAATTTTTAATGCATATATCCCTCTAAATCTCTTAATCCCATTTATTGTTTAACGAAATTTAAATACCAAAACTAATCATTTTCTTCTATTAATAACTTTCTTCTGTATATATTCGTAAGAGATACTTAGATGCTAGCTGTGCTAGTTCCATTTTTGCACCACGTGCTGCGCGTAGCAAAATTTTATTGGTTTAGAAAAATGTCAAGATTTTATTACACTAAAAGATTTTATTATTTTAAAAGTTAAATATAACCTAAAGAAATAAAATTTTTGCTACTGTATCTGAGCTGCAAAAGATGAAGAGGTTGCACCTAAATTTTTCTCTATTCATAATGCTAACTAAAATTTCAAAAGTTAAACACAATTTGAAGAGTTAGACCTAATTTTTTTGAAACGTAAAATTGCATCCTGGTAAATTCAAGGTTAAAATACCATAACTTCATGTACATTTTAATTACAATATTTTTAAATCTTCAATTTTAGTTTCTATATTTTTTTAATAATCTTATATTTAGTCTCCCTAAATTAATTTTTATCGAAATTTGCTAGATTTGACAGAAACAAAATATACGTTCAAGAACTAAAAGCGTGAAAGAAGAATGTTACCGGAAGAGGAGAATCAGTGGCCTTGAACTTCCCGAGCATCCGTTTACCATCGACAGGGTTCAGCGCCGCCGCAACGACCTTAATCAGAACCTGGTCCTCCTTCACTTCAGGCACAGCTACACTGCTATCAAATTTCAAAACATCGACGCCTCCATACTCACCATACACCCACGCCTTCATTTCCGACGGCACCGAAGCCACTTCCGACGTCACAACGGAAGCAGGTGCCGGTTGCGAATTGGCGAACACTCTGAGACGAATGCGTGAAGAAGGCCGAGAGTATCCGATCGTCTTCCGTTTACTTTGCCGGAGAGACAGGGACAAAGAAGGGCAGAATTTGGAAGAGAGAGAGTGGTAAGGAGATTTGAGTTGCGAAGGTGTGGATGCGAGAATCGCTTCCATTGTTCTTCGCTTCACTGTTAATTGTCTCTACGGCTTATCCCGTTGGCGCTAAATTGCCTGAGTCCGGACGAATTGGGAATTGTTAAGGTGCGGTCTATACCACCACTTATTTCCTGTCCCACCAGTAGAGTGTTCTAGATTCTTGAGGCAAAGGAATACACGTGTCAGCCTTGAGTTTCAATGTCTACATCAATAATGGGCCGTGGGCCTCCAAAATATTGGGCTTCTATAGTAAAAGGTCGAAGCAAGTTCATGGACTTGAAGCAGGCCTGGATTCAGTTTGGTCCAATGTCAATACTACGGCGAATTGACTGAATTCTTCATATTTCCATAAAATAATACAATAATAATAAGAAAATAGTACAAATGAGGTACGAGGACTTCAAAGTTCAACCTAAACCTTGAGATAAATAATAAAAAAATTATTTTTTTACTTTTCTTCATTGTCTAATCGATGAATGAGTGTTTGGAGTAAGAAATGATTTATTATAATCCTAAGTTATAATAGTTAAATTATTTTAGTTTGGATTATAATAGTGTATATTTGTAAGGTTGATTATTTTAATTTGAAAATGAAATAGTAAACACTATAGCAAATAATAAAAAAATAATCAATGTAGCAAATAGTAAATTCTCTAGCAAACGAAGAAAAATGTGTTATTGTAGTCTCGTCCCAAACGACCTAAAGGGTTCCATGTTAGGTTGTGAGTCGCGAGGTTGAGCTCATTTTGTTTTTTTTTTTTTTTTTTTAGGTTAAATTTACTATAAAATTCATGATACTTGGTATAATTTAACTTTTTTTTAACTCTAGAAATAAAATTTAAAAAATAAAAATAAAAATAAAAAACCCGGAGAGGATAATTAAATTGAAAACAACTTATAATTTAACCATTTTTTTTTCTGAAGAATAGAGAAATGAAGGAGAGATTTCGTTTTCTAAAATTTGATTAATTATCAAATCGAAATTTCTCATATACTTTGGATTAATAACAATTCTCTTCCCTTGATTTGATCTCATCTTGCAACACTAAAACCCTAGCATCAGGTAATTCAATTTCTTCAACTGGATTCCTCGTCTCTTCTTCTGATTCATCTTTTCGTTCATTGTTTTGTCGGTTAAAGTTCGACCTTTGAGTCTCTGCATTAGCTGCAGAAGAGGGGAAAAGAAGAAGTGCTTTGGTAGGGAAGAAATCGTGAAACTGCATTAGGGTTTAAAGAAATCGTAGTACTGTACATTTTTTGTTCATTCAATTCCAGGAGGATTTGGTCTGAGTTGTGGAAACAAGTCAATTCGGCTTCGAATCGTTCAGAGTCTAAATCAGCGTTTTTCTCTGTGTTTTGCTGTTCTAACTTCGAGGCAGTACCGTTATGGATCTTCTCCAGTCATACACTGATCAAAACGACGATGACGGAACCCCTAAACAGCTTACATCTTCACCAGAAGCGTCTCCGCCTCGCCTTCTCCCCTCCAAAACATCGGCGCCTAAGGTTGATGATACAATGTTAGCCCTCACGGTGGCT
Source organism: Cucumis cinereus (assembly GCA_037974625.1). NCBI lineage: Eukaryota > Viridiplantae > Streptophyta > Magnoliopsida > Cucurbitales > Cucurbitaceae > Cucumis > Cucumis cinereus. The sequence goes on along the minus strand of JBBPDJ010000002.1, from coordinate 3,365,124 downwards.
AATGCCAACCAAACCCTCTCGAAGCCGGTAGACCCAACTCAGCATCTTGTTGCGTTCAACCCCACTTACGATCAACTATGGGCGCCCATTTATGGCCCATCTCATCCCTATGCCAAGGATGGAATTGCACAGGGAATGCGGAACCACAAGCTAGGGTTCGTGGAGAATGCGTCCATTGAACCATTTGTTTTCGATGAGCAGTACAACACGTTCCATAAATATGGATATGCTGCTGACCCATCAGCTTCTGCAGGAAACAATTACATTGGGGATATGGAGGCTTTGCAGAAGAATGATGCCATCTCCGTGTATAACATTCCACAGCACGAGCAAAAGAAGCGGAAGATTGAGAAAAAGAAAGAAATGAATGAGAATGATGATATGGAAGAGGAGTTGAACCCGGCTGAAGTTGATAATCCAGCTTCTGATGTGTGGTTGGTGAAGAATAGGAAGAGTCCATGGTCTGGAAAGAAGGAAGGCCTGCAAACCGAGCTAACTGAAGAGCAGAAGAAATATGCAGAAGAGTATGCAAAGAAGAAAGGTGAAGAGAAAGGTGGTGAGAAGGGAGAAGTTACAGCGGATAAGAGTACTTTTCATGGTAAAGAGGAGAGGGACTACCAGGGTAGATCTTGGATTGCACCTCCAAAGGATGCCAAGGCCACAAATGATCATTGTTATATACCAAAAAGATTGGTGCATACATGGAGCGGGCACACAAAGGGTGTATCTGCTATTAGATTCTTCCCTAAACATGGCCATTTAATTCTTTCAGCTGGTATGGACACCAAGGTGAAGATATGGGATGTGTTCAATTCTGGTAAATGTATGAGAACCTACATGGGTCACTCTCAAGCGGTTCGGGACATTTCATTTTGTAATGATGGATCTAAGTTTCTGACTGCCGGATATGATAAAAAGATCAAGTATTGGGATACAGAAACAGGGCAAGTGATATCAACCTTCTCTACCGGGAAAATTCCTTATGTAGTTAAGCTTAATCCTGATGATGATAAGCAGAATATCTTGCTGGCAGGGATGAGCGATAAGAAAATCGTTCAATGGGATATGAACACAGGACAGATTACACAAGAGTATGATCAACATTTAGGAGCAGTGAATACCATTACATTTGTAGACAATAATAGGAGGTTTGTTACATCGAGCGATGACAAGTCTCTCCGTGTTTGGGAATTTGGAATTCCTGTTGTTATTAAGTATATTAGTGAGCCTCACATGCATTCCATGCCCTCTATTTCTGTACATCCCAATACGAATTGGCTTGCAGCACAGAGTTTAGACAATCAAATTCTTATTTATAGCACTAGGGAGAGATTTCAGCTAAACAAGAAGAAGAGGTTTGCTGGGCACATTGTGGCAGGATATGCTTGTCAGGTTAATTTTTCTCCAGATGGACGTTTTGTTATGTCGGGTGATGGTGAGGGTAAATGCTGGTTTTGGGACTGGAAAACGTGCAAGGTATTCAGAACTCTCAAGTGTCACGAGGGTGTATGCATTGGGTGTGAGTGGCATCCATTGGAGCAAAGTAAAGTAGCAACATGCGGATGGGATGGACTGATAAAGTATTGGTAAGTAAATACCTTTACCTTAGTCTGATACTTTTGGAGATTTTGCTTTAAACATTTAATAGGCCATGCTAATCATGTTTCTTTTACCCTTCAGCATGATATAATTCTTCTAGAGATAGTTCTGCAGTGAGGGTCAAATATCTTGGGGTTTTGTTGATATGTGGTGTTCTTTATGACTCTTTGTATGCATTAGTATCTGAATGCAACTTTGGTTACCTTCTTGCATGTTACAGTTTGTTAATTAGACTGTGACCCAAAACGACTGGCTTAAAGATTTCAGCTATTTTCTGTTGTTTATATGAACCCTTAGCTGTATTAGGACTAAATGTGAATTATGCTTTGGAGGTTGCTGACAGCCTACTTTTTCCTGTTAGCGAATCCATTGTTCATAATAATTGTTAATGATCTCGCATTGTGGCGAATGCCTTCTGCCTTCATGTCTTTTTGGTATTGCAAAAGCGGGAACCTAATGATGTTTCTACCTTTGTGGGATTGAGTATTGACCAAAATGGGTTTTGCCAATATCTTTTAGTTAGTCATCATAATTGTGTTCTTGGCACTAAAATTAGTTCTATTATTTCACATTTGTGAGTCTGTGTAGCTGAAGGTAGGGGACCATTCTGGTTGGTTTTCTTAATCTATTTGTAATGTATCAGCCTCTGTGCACTCATTGTCATGTGGTATGCAATTGGTCCTCATTGTTATGTTGGTGACGAACAATGCATCTTTACTATTTGATTGACTCGTGGTGATTGAATGAGACTTTTGGGTAGAAGAAGTTCATCTTTTGGGGATGGGGTTAGTTGTGTGGAATGATCTTTTTTCTGCTCTTGCCATTTTATACTGCAGTTAATTAATATCGATGTTTGTGGAATGCAGGGACTAGATTTAAGGCTGAGATCATCTATGGAAGCCACGAGGACAAGGAAATTTCTGGGTGAAAATCTGCCCTTTAAAGAATGAGTGTATCTTAACTTGAATTTTGTGTTAGATCACCTTAGTTTAGCTATCCCAATGCCATTGTACTGTTAGTTTCTTACATTTTTGTATACTGAATTAATACAACATTACTTCTTTCATCTTTATGGTGTAGTTCATTTTCTCTCACATGATTTCGATTTGAAATCGAATTGAACAATTCACTTGTGTAATATCGTTACTCACAAAAAAAAAAAAAGAAAGAAAGAAAAAACAAAATTTGATTTGATTGGCCATCTAGTATTAAGTATTTTTAGGATTATAGATTTGAGGTTTGATTTTGTGTGGAATTAGAAAAACTCATTCAAATTAATTTCAAGCCATTAAAAATTGATTTTGTAATTTAATGTGATGATTAACTGCATTTCTTATAAATCGAAGACTTATACTGAATTAACTTTAACTCACTTTTTAAGAAGATTATATCAATTTAATGTACTTTTTGAAAAGAACAGTGAAAAAATCAACAAACTAACTGTGCCCTTGAATGATGATGTACACTTCAAATACATATGAATCAATGCTAATATGAAGAAGAAAACTATGAAAAAGAAAACATCTAATCTCAATAATCTGATTGCAGATGAATTCTATGAATTCTGACTAAACAATATTTAAGGAGTATCTTAAACAGAAATGTCACAAATTTAATAGATACATAAAGAAATACCATTGTGTTCAATGTATATGAGATGTCAAGGAGGCAGGCTGTTCTGCCCAAATATACAAACCCTACCTCAAACAAAGGAATAAAGAGATATTAGACATTACCCATTCCACCCCTAAATCCTATTTAACCTGCAATCACATAACGCCGCAACCCATCTGTCCGAAGCTACTGATACAACCGGAAGCAGTAATTTTCTCCCAAGGCCACAAAATTGGCACTACAAGGGTGCTTGGAAAAGAATCAAATGCTATCGATAGGTGTAGCACACAAACGACAAGTAAACTCAAAGCATGTTTGAGACTTATTTTGAAATAGTTAAAATCACTTTAAAACACAAATTTAATCATTCAAAAGTTATATTGGTTATATGAAAATCGCTTAGAAGGAAAAACTCAAACATTAAATTATCTTTGAATGATTAAAGACAGTGATTTTAAACACAAAAAAATATTTTAACCATTTTATAAGTTCAATGACAAAGGTTGTGTACATTCCATTTAACCAACAGCACTTTTTACTAGATAAAAATATGTTTAACAGGCATATCATCCAAAGAGGCCAGGACTAGGAGCAGTCTAACAAACAATAGAATCACAGCTATCCTATGGACAGATTTACTCCAAGTCCACTTGATGCAATGCGTCAAAAGCCTAAGCTTTGGGTTTGTTCCTCAAGTCCTTAGTAATCAAATCAAGCGATGAGCTTCTTTTAGCTCGTCTAATTTGATTTCTTAGTGTTATGATGTGACCCTAACAACCCACCATATAATTTCAACTTATTGCAGACACTTGTGAGGCTTTACATTTCTGAATTTGTTGTAAAAAAATCATACCTAAAATTGGATGGTTGATAGGACGAGAACAGGAAGATTGCTTTAACCTCACTAGCCAAGGACAATAGAGGATAGCATAGCCCACCCAATCCCAAGTGAACTATTACTTGAACTATACAACAAAAACCTGCCAATTCATTGTTTTGGAGCGTGATCGGAGGAAGAGCTCTCCACAGGATCTGGCAGACATCGCCTTTTCTCATTTTGGAACTCTACTTTAAGCAAACATCTTATCTTCGTCCTCAAGCTGGAAGCTTCTTGAGGTTTGAACCACCGCTTGCCAAACTGAGAAAATTCATGAGCAAAACACCACGTCAAGTCAGGATACATTTAATAAGATAAAATCAATTCACAATCATAGTTACCATATCTAAGTCCTTCCTTTTTAGCCTATCAGGAGCCTCTTCGATGAATCGCTCTATAAAGTATAGAACGAAGAGACCACAGTCACAATCGTTCTTTTGCTGAGGAACCTGGTGATGGGCAATCATTAAATGAAAAGGCAAAATTTCAAATCTACGATACAAAACTTAATTCAAATTGCTGAGTTCATGAAGAAAAGTTTAAGAGCTATTGATTTTAACATCTGGTAGAGTTTCTCAGTTACACTGCCAATCTTTAGCACCATTATTTTGGGTTGTAAATGACTTACTAATCCATTGTTCAATCGAAACATCTTTCTTTAACATGAAAGGAACTTCTAATTGATATATGAAAAGGTGTTTAGGGTTTACTAATCCATAGGTCTACATGATACGCATACAACATTAATAAATCTGGATAATTTCTACCATCTGCAAGTTTACAAAATACAACGAAAATATAACTAATGAGAGTAAGGAGACTACCTCGATTATTTTCTCTTCAATTCTTCGAGAGATATTTTTCCATATTTTGTACGGCATTGGAAGATCTGAACCAGCAACTTCTTGATCCAGGTAGCACCATTCCTCTTTTACAAAACTACAGAGAACAATTTATGAAATTAGAACTTATTGTTTTCTGAAGAACTGTCAGTAAATTGAACAGAAGCAATTGTTGTAAAAAGAAAAAAAAATTGTTGAAGGAATTTTAATTGTTGTCATAAAGGGCTGACATACCTCTTAATGTTATCAAAAATTGATCTGCTAGAGTGTAGTCTCAGTGAATCCAAATGAAGTATAATGGGTCTCGATTCATCTTCCTTCTGTGGAAAACATATAATCACCAAACTCCAGTGGAGACTGAACACAATAGAAACCAAAATATATAGCACAATCAACCATCAACATGATGATATTCTTCTAAGAATAACTTGCAAACTATAAACAGTTGACGATAGGAGCTTACTCCTCATGGATTGGAATCAGTATATATGCTTTCTGAAATATATTAACGCCTTTCCACCACCTTCTGAACTTGACAAAAAAATTATCTCTGTCCTTCCCCTTAACATGTCGAAACATTCAAAGTCAAGAAAAACTTGCAGGAGGATATACTTTAGGACAGAAAACCCATACAAAGTATATGAGACTGTGCATCTGCGCAAATGGAAATACATGTTGAAAAAACAAAGAAAAACTTTTTGTTGACGCAATTACTTCTGAACTTGAATTATGCCATTGGAAGAAAAAAAAACAAGGTTCAAGCTAGTCGCTAGACTATTGTAGCTTTGATACCGTCTAATGATATTCGTAATAAGGAACGAGATAGTGATCAACTGATCATAAAACTTCTAAATTGTTATTGATGATCAGAAGGACAGTGGTTTATACATAGCCAACCGTGAAAAGAAAAGTATACATAACAGCTAAATAGCAACTTAATAGTAGTATTGAAACACCCTCGAAAACAGTGCATACCTTGTTTGACACAGCCTCCTTTAGCTTTTCATAAAAATAGGTATTGAAAAAGTGATAATTGCATGTCACCTTATTTGCTGAAAGTGCTCGCTGTTGTAAATACCTGCATAAGAAGAGAAGTTGCACATGGAACACAAAAAACCCATCAATACCGAGAATTTCAACTCAAAATTTGGGTGTGTGTGTGTGTCATACATTAAACATAAAAAAATATTTTATCAAATGATTATTCATCTAATACAAGAAAGTCTCA
>JBBPDJ010000002.1:3289761-3358864 GCA_037974625.1 Cucumis cinereus | reverse complement strand
CCCCCCCCCCCCCCCCCCCCCCCCCCCCCCCCCCCCCCCCCCCCCCCCCCCCCCCCCCCCCCCCCCCCCCCCCACATGTAACAAGCAAATAAAAATTTCATCAAGATTTGAAAAGCTACAAACGGTCGACTTTCTACAGTAATAATAATTAATTATTATTATTATTATAAGCCCTCCCACCTAAGCTACAATCAAATATTGAAACAACCATACTACAAAATAAGTTTGCCTGGTCTTTACGTGATAAAAGCATAAATTATATCCCCTTCAACACTAAAACAAAAATTACAGAAAGCTTCCAAATAAAGTTTGACTGAATAATTTGAATAGAACTTGATCATATTCTTATACGAGCATAATTAGCTAACTGAAACGTAGATCTTCAGTGCCGCCTCCACTGATCCACTATATATAACATCACAGTCCTATCAACTTTTCAGATGAGTGAGGAAACAGGATAAGAACTTTCTAAGCCTTTGCCCCGCCCCCCCCCCCCTCCCACCCCAAAAAAAAAAACCCTAAACTAAACTAAAATTTAAATCATTTGGCATCCCAACAAAACGATTTAACTCCACCTGAAAAGTTCTTTTTCCTTTTTCCAAATAACTGGTGACATTAACTGGAAAGGTGTATTCCATGCTAAAAATTCAAAAATAAGACAAGACAATTGAAAACAAGAAATCAAAGGAAAGTTAAGTCATGCCGTAAGAGAGGGACAAAGTCCTTTTAAACATAGAAAACAGTTTAAGTTCCAGCCAAAAAAAAAAAAAAAAAAAAAAATCTGAAGAGAAAAAGAAACTAACCCACGGCCAAGATTTTTTGTGATAAGTGTATCATGCCATATCAAAAGGCCATAGAGGACAAGAAAACATTTTGGAGTACAATGAGTCACATCAAGTACATCTGATCTAATTGCTTCCATAAGTCCAAATAGTGCTCTACTAACCGAATATAAAAGTTCATAATCGTTGATGTCAAATAACCCTCTGGATCAAGACACTTAATGTCCTCAAAACAAATTTCAACGGATTCTGGATCATCCCTGTCGACAGTTAGCAGAATATATAATAACGATAATAGTAATAAAATGCTTTTACAGAGAAGCACAGATTCAGAGAAAAGTTACTTGAGCATTAATAGTATGAAGAAGTGTTGAATACCTCGACGGGTAGTAGATCTTGGCCTCTTTCATGCTGAAAAGTTCCACAAAAACATAAATCAAAGTTTGAATTCAAAAGCCGTCCAAGTGAATCTGCTTTCAATGGATTCAAGAAATAAGCACATCAAATTTACCATTTATCATCATGTTCGGGTATTTTCATTGCCAAAGCTTCCTCCTCATCAACAACTACAATGGTCTGCCCCTGTTGGATAAAGAAAATATCATAAAGAACAGAGTCACGGACCATACATAACTGTCCAACATAAGGGCAGCACAAACGCCACAAAAGAGAGAGATAAAAGCCCCACTAAGCTGTATGCCAGATTATTGTGTTGAGACGATAAGATTAATTTAACAAAGGGATACTACATCTTGCCTTTTGTAACAAAGCGACAAGGATGAAAAATAGAAGCATAGCAAAAGGTAATATTCAAAACATACCTTTTGAGGCATCCAATTATCTGAATGCTGAACTTCAGAATCATCCTTCCTGCAAAGAAGGCGCCAAAATAACGTAAGCATGTGAACGGTGGAACACAATCTGAAAAAATAAACTGAGAATTTATACAAGGTTATTCAATTATTTAGGTCAATACTTATTTTGTAAGTGTTGAGCGATAGGAAATTTGGTTAGAGAGAAGAAAATTAGGGTGTGAAAAAGCTTAATAATGAGATTTTTTTTTAAGAAACAATTTCATATCATGATATTAAATATATAAAGTAAAACGAAAGCTCATTCCAAATAAATTACAAAGGGCTTCTCCAGTCAGATGGAAGAGAGCTATTAAACTTAAGGACACAGATGTACAACCTATAGAACAGATCATGTTCAAGTAAAGCATCCATGTCTCTCTCCTCTCTTAAGGGCATGACATGCAGCCATAGGATCTTCTTGGCCATTTTGAACGGATGCCCCATCAAAGTCATAACCATGACAAAAAATCAATGGGAGAATTACTGGCCATCCAAAAACTGTTAGTAGATAACATCAGATTAGCTTGTATAAGAGCAAGAGAAAAAGGAAATATGAGCTTGAGTTGCATTGCGTGATTGCACAAGGCACCAACTTGGAGCAATGGTCAGCCACGAGCATTCTCCAAAGAATGCAGCCTGACGTTTTGAGGCATGTGTGACTAAGCTCCCGTCGTAGGAGATTTAACATTTTAGGGTAAATATCTTTCCATATTGAATTCTAAAGCTCCCAGTCAATATCCCTCCCAGCAGAAGAAAGGGAGCTAGCCCGATGGAAGATCCTCCCTCAGCAAGCTTCCACATTCACAGATCAGAACCGGTAGAGAGCTAGAGAGAACTTGATAATGGGATTGAATTCTGAAGATCTCATAGCCTTTTTTGGAGATTTTGCTCAAAAGCTTTTGGTAGCTGCTCTCCTCCTTCCTTACTTCCAATTGAGTGTCTTTCTGTGACTCTGAGATAGGGAGACCTTCATCTCATTCTCAAGACTGTCTCTTTTATTCCTAAATCTAACACATACATCTAATACATGAGAGCATAACATGTATCCCAAACATACTCCGGAAAAAGATATGGAATCATGAAGAGATGTCTACAATGCTGTATATCAAGGATGGAGGCATAGTTGCGAGATTAAAGGACCGTGGGTTAAGAAACACAAGTAACTGCCTCTGACTTGATCTAGCCATTAGATAGAAAATGTTTTTCTACCCCCAATTCCAAGCATGGGACAGCTGACCAGTAATACAACACACATCCAATGGACTTTGTCTAAAATCAGGTAAAGAACAAAGAGAACAAGAGAGATAAATAGCTTTCAAGCATAAATGAGAATAGCTTGTGATATAATCCACATAATATCAATCATCAGAGATTGGTCTCGTGATCATTAAAGAATAAAGACCACGTAAACAATCAGAAGGGTAGGGTTCAGCCCATGGTGGTCACTTACCTAGGGTAATTAATTCGCAAATTTTCTTGACAACCTAGTGTAAACCAAAACTCTAGTTTTTGAATCAAAATGAATCTCTACTCAAAAAGAGAGAGGGATGCTTTATTGATAGTGAAAATTAGTTACAAGATGGTAGTTATCAAATAGTAACTAACTAATGAAGCTTCTTTAAAGAAAAGAGCCTTTTGGCCTTGCATCACAACCAAAGTAGGTTCAAGTAGTTGTCAGATGTAATGGTTGTGGTGTTCACAAGCTAGGTTGGACACACATGGATATGAAAGAAAATCCACATACTATCATATAATTAGTAGCAATCACTCATTTCCACAAAAACTCTTCTTCTTGTGTAAATTTCCTCAACCACTTATAGAATAGAATGTCATTACTTTATTCAAAAGCCTACCTCAACCCCCCAGAAAAGGCAAAGAGGGCTAATCCCATTTCACCAAGTGACTGCTTGGGAGGTAGCTAACACCATTCTGAAGGAAGATTCTAATGAAATGCTCTATGTTATTTTATAATTTACAGTTTAAGTTATTATTCACTTTCTTCATTTTACATTATTATCATTATCATTATTTTTATTTTTATTTTTTCTTATGGAAAACACTTTCTTCAATTCTTTAGTGGAATTTATTTCCAGGATTTGAATAACTTTATATCACCAAAATCTTATATCAGAGGATATAAGAGTTTTTTTTATAAGAAGCTTCGTAAGTTTTGTTAATTGACTTGTCTAATTTTGGTAAATTTTCATTGTTTCCATGTTTTTTTTTTTTTTTGGCAAATATCCATTGACATCTTCTTAAGTTCAAGACATGAATATTCATCAATAGTGACATCTAAGTCCTTGATTCAAGTTAATTGCATGCTAGCGATAACATACCATTTAAGCTAATATATATGCACGGATAAATTACTGAAACAAACAAAATCTACACGTCCAACCACCATAAATGTCATAGCTAAATCTTATATTGGATAGAATTATACAGTTTACTAGGAAAGAAATGAAAAACTGCCCTCTCGAAACAGCTTCCTGTATCAACATCACAACTGCATTGAGATAACCGTGGGAAAAAAATTTAAAAACTAGTCAAAGGGTGGTTATAGTAGAACTTACTTCCCAAAACAGTCGGGCTGCCATTCACTGACATGAAAATCAATATGATCGGAACTTTTACTATTTTGGGCGGCAACTGAAGAAACTTTTTTATGTACATCAGTAGAAAGACTGTTGACACATTTGAATGGCTGCCGTCTGGATGATGTTTGACCCTTCTGTTTTACTTTTGGTGATAACTTGCCATTAGATCTTTGTCTCCAATTATCATAGTGGCCCAAAATCGAAAGATCTTGACCAAAGGCACTATTATTCAGTTCTGTCTGCTCAGATAATTTAAAATACAAACAAGAATTACGTTGAGGACTGAAGTAAATCAAAAAGTTAAAGATATTTGTTTTTATGTAGAGGACTGAAGTAAATGGAGAAGTGACAGAAATTCATATGGAGCATAGTACTTTTTGTTCCAACTTCTGGTTAAAACGAGCAGTGAATGTGGACACTGAATCAGCTGAAGATGAAGCAATCCTTTCCCTAGCTACGTAAGACATACATACAAAAAGATGTATCATTTTGAGTTATGGATATTTCTTGGTAGTTGATAATATAACTAAACTGTATGTAAGAAAGTACCGTGATGATTCAAAAATTAGAAAAGTTGAGAAATTGTCTCTTACACTTCTCGTCAATAAGATCAAAGATCAGAATTGAATATCTATGCACGCAACTTACCTCCAACAGAAAATTTATGGTATCAAATTTACATCCACAGTTAATTTATCAGCTATAATTGAAAAATAAAAATTAAAAGGCACTAAAACTACAAATATTCAAGAAAATAAAGCAGAGAAATATGTCTAATGCCAGTGGGGAAAAATCTAAATTGAACTCCCTCCTCGTCCACTTCCTCTATCTAGTCAAGATGTGATTTTAAAGATCTGAGCCTATTTGCAACATGATCTAATATCTTCCTTTTCATTAATTGCAAGTACATACTGTTCTTCAAAGATACCCTAATTGTGAATGAAGAAATAGTTCAAACTAAAGGATTTCTACATTTCTTCTTATTAGTCGCCCTAACTTATTCTCTTCTCACCAAGAGCAGAGAAAGTTCAACTAAGTGAGTGATTGCATATCAACCAAGGGCCAGCAAAAGATGAAGCCTTTCTACATTATATGGTTAGTTAGTTTGGCTTGGCTCCTTTTTTTGGGCCATCTTTTATGTGCCCTTTTATAGACAAATGGGTAGGCAATTTCTGATGGTGAAAAGAATATAAATAGTTTTTTTCCTTCCCACTTTTTTCTCTAACGTCTCGGCAGACGAATGTGCTTGAATTCATACTAGAGAGGATTATATTGAGCATTACATGAATGAAAACATTCTACATCACAATTCAAGCATTCCACCACTCCAGATCCATCAAAATTTTCATTGCATCAAAGTGCGGCAATACTATTCAATATATAATTTACGGTTTTAAGGTCAGTATGGGAGTGCAATAAGAATAAATCAAAAGGAGATTTTAGTCCCAGATTCAGAACCCTACCAACTATACTTGAGGTAGTTGGCTGAGAGAGCTTTTCGCATCCAGTAGCCTCCTGAAAAATAAGAAAAGCAGCAGAAACTAAAGTTAGGACCGAGTTAGGATAGTAAAAAATCATATGAGGTTATCTGCTCCTTGATATTTCTCACCAACATCAAAATAAATTTGCTTCAATAAAAGTTGACTTGCAATAGCAAGGTTCCAATACTAGTCCATATAGGTTGACAACATAATTATTAATCACCTTCAGGTTGGAAATGATAGCCACTTTTTCTCCCTAGCAGAGTTTCCAGAGATGAGGTAAATATAAATGGCCATGTGGTTACGCAATCCCATCTTTTTTTTCTTTCAAAAAGATCAAGGGTTCAAATATTAACATTCACATTTGCATCTGTATTTGTTTTCAATATTGTTAAGGGATTCTAAGAGAAAGGTAATCGAGGTTTTCAAACGAGCTTTTGGCCTTATAAATTATATCTATTTATAAATAAGTTATTTTGTTGTTGAGTAAGCTGCGCAACTTGCAAAGCTCCTTCTTGTAATCTGTGTCAACAAGAGTTTCTCATTCTTCCACTAACAACAACCAACGTTGGCTCAAGCAACTACTCCGATACCAAACTGGTGAAGCCTGTGAGACTAAATATCATTCCCTCCAAGAAGTCTATCAAAAACATCTTTATTGTGAATCGAGATTATGAATACAAGAGGGCGATTCTCTATGATAGAGATCTAGGAAATAAACTTAAGTATTAAAAAAAAAATTAAAAATGTTAAAAGGATACTAAAATAATTAACCCAGATTTAACGTAGACTAACAAGGTAAATCCCTACGTAGATTCAAAGGGAAAATATTTAGATGATGATCTTTCTAACTTTTCCACCTCAAAATTCTCAAACTTGTCAAGCTAGTTGGGAGAGACAAGAGACCGATTAACACATTAATATGTCCTTATAATTCCAGTGGGATTTTGGAAGCAATCAAACATGCACCTCCACCAAATGGGAAGTTTTTCTCAACTCGTCTGTAGTTAGGAGGGTTTCCCTCCTTTAGTTATACCGTTCAATCATGATAATGGAAAGTTGTCGCAACATAGCCCTTTTAGTTACGAACGACTAAAGTACTGACCAGTCACAACAGCAGACATGAATTCCAAAACGGCGAGTTCAACTGATATGACAGCAAAGTAAGTTCCGTGAAAATATTGATGATCAAACACGATTTATTAAGGAGAAGGAAAGCATAAGATTAATTAGATAATCAGCATTAGAACGTCGGTTGGAAGTACAAAATTTTCCCAAACGATGCACAAAATCAAAAACAACCAATTGCCGATTTTTCATTTTACCCAAGAAACCAAAATTAACGAACTACAGGGAATCAAAGCCTAACAACCGTAACAGAAAAACCTTTTCAATTCGACGGAGCTTTCTGGATTCCCTCTCTTCCTCTGAGAGCTCAAGACTGCGACGATACTTTTCCCCCTTATCTGACAATCTGGAACAGGAGGTCTTCCAGAATTGCGCCATTCTGTGAATCTTATCTTCCAGCTCCCCATCACTAAGCTTTTGGAGTTCTTCCCTAAACAAATGCTGCCAATCGGAGTCCATTTCCGACGTCTTGGTGGCAATGACTACATCAGGTATAGGGTCGTCGTCTTTACGGGCCCAAACTTTTGCCCAGTCGATCTTAAGAGGTGTCTTGGTGGGTTTCTCGTGCTCGATCACCATGTGTATGCATCTGGTGAAGCAGAAACTTCAGCTGTTATTTTCGTATCTCTTTCTCTCTCGGTCTCAGTTTAGCCTCTCTGTTCTCGACAACGCACCTTTGACACAAAGTGGCGGCAGCGGCAGAACGGGAAATTGTTTTTTTCACCTTTTTTTTTTTGGAAAGTCTTTCCGTTCCAATTTCCTATTTCATGGAAATAACTTTTTTTTTAGAGGTTGTATAATATAAAAAAAAAATCAAAATCAAAATCAAAAATACATTTTTCGATTTTATTTTGAAAATATCATTCAACTTTCTAAGTTTTTAAAAATATATATATCTTTTAATTTAATAAAAATTTAAAAACACCTTCATGTTTAGTACTTTAACACAAGTGGTTAATTTTTCGTGATAAAAATAACTTTAAAAATAAAATAAAAGTAAAAGAAATGTACATAATTTTTTTTACATATAAAATAATCGAATTTAAAATAAATTATATAAATATGCTTAACCTTTTTTATATAAATGTTCTCGTAAAATCCCACAAATTTTTATAAAATTCTAAAATCAAAATTACACACACTCAACTACTAGCTTATAGTTTTATAGAAGTGCTTACCATGAAATCATTTGGTACTTTTTTGTTATCTTTCTTCCTATCTAAGTGTGGTACTTTATTTATTTTAGATAAACAGATGTAAAATATTCAACAAACATTGAATAAAAGGATGTTGAAATATGGAATATATAATTGTATTATTAACGGTTTATGTTCGTATAAAAGTTAATATATATATTAAATTTAAGGTTATTTTTAAAACTTTTGAAAGTTCATTCATATTTTTACCTAGAAAATAAAGTTTATGAGCATTTTTTATAATTTATATATTTTTTATGTTTTCAAATACAGTCAAACTATTTAGGTATAAAGTTAATATTGTTTAGGTTAAATTACAAAAAGAATGTCTCAAAACTTTATAGATTATGACAAAATTACTTTAGACTTTAAAAAATACCCTTAAACTTTAAAAAAATACTTTTACAGTTAGTTTTAAAAGATCTCTAAACCATTGAACAGTTTCATAAATACCCATGAGCTTACAAAAAAAACAATTATAAATACTCTCATCAATCCAAAATTTACAACAATTTTCTCATCAACCAAAATATTAAGTTAAAACCATAGTTTTCAAAACTTAGTATATCACATTTAAAACTTATTCGATACAAATTAACGAAACTCGTGTCTAAAAACGGTGAACTTGCATTCTCACTTTTAAATGCTTAGAGAAGCTACGTTTTTTGTCGTTTTAATTTCATGTTTCTTCAAAAGCATGTCTTTCAAAAAGTTTATTTACCTTTTTCCATAACTGACTTCCTAGTTCCTATCATCCTCATAGCATGTATTCAGACTTTAATTGCCTTTAGTTTCAAACACTCCATATTTTGAGCATGACAACTAGTCCGTGGTAAGTTAACATGTATAAATATATCAAATTTCGTATAAAAAGAAAAAAGAAAAAACGAGGGTGGTTATTGGGCCTGAGGCCCAAAAGAGTCCGGGCACAAAGGAGTTTCCCATAGCCCATATTGGTTATTACTGGACTCAAACCTACTAAAGCGTCCATGTAGGTCACTCAAGCGCCACGTGGACCAATGATACTTCACCTGTTAAACTCACCCGCTGAAAAGAGAAACAGGCAATCTCTTGTTCTCAATGTTCCTCCGGCTGGTTCCCTTCTTCTCTAGTCTCTAGGGCACAACGTACTCAAATTTTCTTGTTCGTCGGAAAATCTGAAAGATAAAGCCTGGAATCTTTCAACTTTCTTCCGATCTTCTTTCTACTTCAATGGCGGATTCTTCCTCTTCCCCTGCTACTCTCGATTCAAATCCTCAACCTGCCGAACCTGAAAACCCCAATTCCCAGCCCATTAAACCCGAATCTGCCGCTTCTTCTTTCCCTCCACCGCAATCGTTACCAACATCGCTTTCTGTTGGAATAAACCCTACCCTGCATCCACCTTTAGTGTCAACGCCGCAACCACCTCTATCGTATGCCCCCTCGCCCTTATCAGGTGCGATGGCTGTTCCTCCAACGGCTCCGTCTTTCCGGCCGGTGCCTCTCTCAGCTCATCACTTCTCGCCCATGCCTGGTGTTGGCATGCTGAACCCAAGCTATTCAAACCCTGGGGTTCAGCCTCCGGGGGTTAGCTCGGTTGCGGCGCCTGCTCCTGGTATGGTAAGTGGCGGCACCGGAGTAGTTCCAGTTCCAGTGCCACAACCGATGATGGCTTATCAAGTTCCACCGGGTCAGGTTCCGAATCCGGTGATGAGGCCGTACGCCACTATGCCAAATGGTTTTGCAGCTGTGCCAACTGCTACTCCTCAAGGGGCTTTTCCTCTTCCTGGTGGGTTTTCTTTATCCCTATTGTTTGTAACATTTTCAATTGCTAATGTGACTGCGGAATAATTTTGAACCGTTTCTCTTATTTAGTGATTGTCACTGTGTTGTTTGCAATTGTTAACCATTCTGTCTGTTGACGCTGTCAATTACACCACCCGCATTCATTTCGAGTTGGTTAGCAACTGGAATAAGTTGAACTTCGACCAAAATCTAACTTTGGTTTTCGTTTGATATTTGACTTGAAAATAAATAATTTTCTTAAGTATTGACGCAAAGTAAATGTTCCGCGCATGTTATGATGCCTCGGAAAGAGTTTGCAAAAATAAGTTCGAAGTCTATTAAAAATTTTCGTGTTGGTAAGATGAAGGGTATCGATGACAGGATGTTTTCTCCTACAGCGTCTTGTCTCTTGATTGAATACGGTGAGAAAGGTTGGAAGGCTTCATATTGCTTAGAGAACTCCCAACTCCAACTCCTTTTTTGGTATGGTCATTCATATTTGTCTGTTATTCTTGCTTGCTTTCAGCATGGTTTTTTTTTTTTCCTGAAAAAAAAGGGATTCTGTTACTAAGCCAAGAGACAAGTTGGTATTTATAATACTAGTATAGTATTGAAGAGCCCTTCCTTTTGCCCTGCTACATAATATACGGCTGTGTCATTTCTATTTACTAGGATTTTACTGGTAGTTATATTGGATACTGTCCCTGGATAATTGAATTGCCAGAAGCAGACCATGTTAGCACCTGAGTGTTCGTTCGCCTTGTTTCTAAGGTATCAAATTCTCTTAATTAATTTTTTTCCTGATATTTTCTTTGATTCCTTTTACTACACCATCAAAGATCTAACAATTGGAAACTTGAGAGTGAATTTTGAGAACATGATTTTTTTTTTTTCAATCGATTATCTGTGTGTGTGAGTTGCTTAAAGCATCGTGCTTCTTAAATCATAAAATTCTGCTTTTGATGGACGGGATTTTGAGAAGGCTGCAGTTCAAGAGTAAGGTAAGACTAATTTACGTAACAGTTCAAGGAATTTGGTGCTATCATTTGAATGTTTTCATCAGGTTATCTATGCATTCAGCTGCTGATAGTTTCCATTCCTATCCTGCCATCGTTTTATATGCTTTGGATTTTGGTAATGGCATTCATGAATCCTCATCGATTATTCTTCTATATATTTTAAGCACCATTAGATGGTTAGATGTGAGTGGTCTGCCAACACTTTCTGATGCATTTGCAAGATGTTTTTCTTTTTTTTTTTTGTGCAGGAGTTCCACGTTTCCCTTCTCCATATCCTGCTATGATTAGGACACCTTTTCCTCCACGGCCACCTGGTGCTATGGGCATGGTTCCAGCAATGCCACGACCTCCTATTCCTGGGATTCCGGGTGTTCGCCCAATCATCCCTCCAGTGGTTAGGCCTGCTGTTCTCCCAAGTGTTACACCAGCTGAGAAACCACAAACTACTATTTATATTGGTCGAATTGCACAATCAGTGGATAATGATTTCATGCTGTCCCTTCTTCAGGTAGGTTGATCGTTCTCCATGTTACATTTCTTCTGTTCTTTTTTCTTTTTTTCTTTCTTCTTTCCTTCAATTTAATGACCTATATTTGATATGCTTCTGTTTCTTTTAGCTGTGTGGACCAGTGAAGAGCTGGAAACGGGCCCAAAATCCTTCGGATGGAACTCCTAGAACCTTTGGATTCTGCGAGTTTGAGTCTGCTGAAGGTGTTCTCCGTGCGCTACGATTACTGACAAAGTTAAACATCGATGGACAAGAACTAGGGGTATGATGGGATTTGTTACAATTTGAGCAGATATCCTGTTTTGTTTTATTAACATTCAATTCTTCATAAATCTATTACAAAAGTTTCTGGTTTTGTTTGTATTAATGTTTTCCATGTTGCCATACTCTTATTTTCTACATGTGACTTGGGCTCTCAATTACTGGTCAATAAATATTAATGTATATTTGAACTTTTCCTGTTTTGTGAAATGTTTATCTTCTAATAAATCGTTACCCTTTTTAAAATTATTCTATAACACATTGGTATACGTTTGCTCTGGAAATTTAAGTTGTTTGTTTGAAAATTTGTTTAGTCTTCACATTCCTTCTTAATTGGGGACATTGCATTTTTCTGTTGTTGTTGTTGCTGATTTATTTATTTATTCATTCATTTATAAATTTGTAGGGGATATCACAGTTATGTATTTTGTTTTTTTGGTTGTTCTGTTTCTTCTTCATTTTGACATTCAGATTAAAGCTTCATGGGTTATTTATCAATTCTGGGCTTCATTGTTGTAATATGGTTCTCTCATGTTTTTCTTCAGTTCTTTTTTTTTTTTCCCGTTCTAGAGGCAATTGTATGGTTTAGGTTAGAATCATAAATTTTTTACCTACAAAATAGCTCTCCAATTGGAGATTAAATAGGAAAAGATGTAATGAGTAGAAGGATGCTTATTCTTGCACCTTGAAAAGACAGTAAAAGGATGTATTTTTGGATTGATATTTGATACACCTTGTTGTGATCTTACTTTAAGCGCTGAAAATTCAGTCATAATTAAGTTTGACCTCTGTGCTCTTTTTTTGCCTCCTGCCTATCAAGCTTCTGTTCATAATGATTTTTGCCCCTTTTTCACTTGGATGGCATGCATTTTCTTTTTTCAACCTAAAAACACGACATGGATATTCATTTTGTTTTCTATCACTAAAATAGAACAGTAAACTTAATCAGTAAGTTAAGCTAGTTTGTTTTTCTCCTTCTTTCTTATGGCGACACATCATGCGTCAAGTTTTGTGTTCTACATTCAACTTGCTTTAATATAAATTTATCATTATGTTTTAAACAAACAGCTAAAGGGTACTCAAGCAACAAGAGATTATCTGAAGCGTTATGTTGAAAAGAAAGCAGAGAACTCGAAGAAACTGAAAGAAACACAAGCTTCAGAGACTAAGGAAGAAGAAACAGACACAACAAATGTGGCTAAAAAAGAAACTTCAAAGCCCTCTGCAGAGGATTCAAAGGATGATCATGATTCAGGGGAAAAAGATTTTGATATTGCCTGTTCTGCAGTCGTAAGTGATGAAGATAGAGATGCAGATCGTGAGGCGAAAGAAAAGCTTACATATGCACTGGAGGAGAGGTTGAAGTCTAGACCTCTGCCACCACCTCCT
Source organism: Cucumis cinereus (assembly GCA_037974625.1). Taxonomy (NCBI): domain Eukaryota; kingdom Viridiplantae; phylum Streptophyta; class Magnoliopsida; order Cucurbitales; family Cucurbitaceae; genus Cucumis; species Cucumis cinereus. Next base: position 3,345,882 of record JBBPDJ010000002.1, on the reverse strand, counting down.
CTATTGACAACTGCTGATGTCTCTGATAATTCAAGTGTGGAACCATCTGCTAAACTCAAAGATGGTGAAGCTGATGGTGATACTTTGAAACCCGGTGAGTGATTATAAGTTGGTTGTCCGAATCTTCTCTTTATTGCATGAAAATCATGCACAGTAGTATACAATGTTTACAGCATGGCCTTCTGTTTCTTGTATAAAAAAGCTTGGTCTTATGTTCATTACTAGTAGTTTATGTTTCTTTCCATTTTTTTTGAGTGTGCAAGTGCTTGGTTGCTTATTTGTCAAAACCTCCAACAGATGCAGCCGATGATAGAAATGATGAGGACACAACTAGTGATCATAAACAAGCCAGTGAGCACGACAAGCCTGAAACAAGCTCACCTGACAGAAGTAGAAGGTATGACAGGAGAAGTCGAGAAAGAGACAGGGAGAGGGATCTGAAAAGGGATAAGGAACGGGAAATTGAGAGATATGAAAGAGAGACAGAGCGGGAGCGAGCTAGGAAAGAGAGGGAACAAAGAAGAAAGTTTGAGGAGGCCGAGCGACAGTACGAAGAATGTCTCAAGGAGTGGGAATATCGAGAAAGGGAGAGAGAGAAGCAGAGGCAGTATGAGAAGGAGAGGGAGAAAGAGAAAGAGCGTAAAAGAAAGAAAGAGATATTGTATGATGAAGATGACGAGGATGACGATTCAAGAAGAAAATGGCGCAGAGGTGCTCTGGAGGAAAAGAGGAAGAAGAGGTCTAGAGAAAAGGAGGATGATTCATTCGATAGACAGAAAGAGGAGGAAGAAATTGCGGAGGCCAAGAGGAAGGCTGAGGAGGAACAGCTGCAGAAACTGAGAGATCCACGGAAACTTCTACCTGGCCAGACAATTAGTGTCAACGAGAAAACCGTTCTCGCTGAAGAATCCACCAATGAGATTAAAGTTATGGCTTCAGAACGTGAATCTGAGCTCGACTCTAGCTGTGATAACCATATAGGTAATTCTCTTACATGTCAACTGTGAGGAGCCTTCTTTTTTATCTGCATGTCTAATAATTTTTCTCTTGTATTCTATTATTTGGATGACTTATCTGCTATGTGACAGGGGATGGGATCTTACAAAATGGTAGTGGTGATGAATTAAATACGCTACCATCAGAGACTCGACAGAGTGGAGGCTTGCCTGGCAAAAGGTTAGGATTTGGTTTAGTGGGATCTGGAAAGCGGACTACTGTTCCTTCAGTTTTTCATGAGGAGGAGGATGATGAAGCACATAAAGATAAGAAGATGAGGCCGCTGGTTCCAATTGATTACTCAGCTGAGGAACTTCAGGCTGTGCAACCTGCCAGTACTGGGGCTTTGCCGCCAAATTTAGCTGCAGCAGCCGAGTTTGCTAAACGTATATCTAATGTTAATTCCAAAGAAGAGAAGCCTGACAGTGAAAGGGAGCGAGGAAGGCGTCCTAGTGAAAAGTCAGGTCATCGAGAACGAAATGATGAGGATACCTATCGCAGCAAAGATGAGAACAAGGCAACAGACAGAGATAGGGAGCGAGACCATGTTTTGGATAAAGTAAAAACGCCAGATAACAAAAAGCTTTTGGATGCAAAACAGTTGATTGATATGATTCCGAAGACGAAAGAGGAATTATTCTCATATGATATAAATTGGGCTATTTATGAAAAGGTACGAGTCTTATTGATTTTCTTTTTCTTAGTTATTTGATGAACATTGAAATTTTATTTGAGACTGCTACATGAATAACTTCGAATTCCGAAAATTAACACATTGCTATACTTATATTTGCAGCATGCACTACATGAGAGAATGAGACCGTGGATTTCAAAAAAGATAACAGAGTTTTTGGGGGAAGAAGAAACGACTCTTGTGGATTACATAGTTTCAAGTACTCAAGAACACGTAAAGGCATCTCAGATGCTGGAGCTGCTTCAGTCAATTTTGGATGAAGAAGCTGAAATGTTTGTTCTGAAGATGTGGAGAATGCTCATCTTCGAAATAAAAAAGGTAGAGACTGGTCTAGCTTTCAGAACAAAAGCATGAGTTTAGTTTTCGAAATGTGGTGCTTTCCTTTATGGCATTATTTTTCACGGATCACATTGCTGTTTGGGGTCTTTACTCAATTGTATGCTTTAGATTCATTCTTTTTAGTAATTACAGTCGAACTTTGTCTCCCATGAGAGCTTGCTTGCACTTGTAGCTTAAAAAAACAAAAAAGAAAGAGGAAGAAATTCTAATCAACAGTTTTTAGTTTAGTATTGACTCTTTGAGATACTTCATTTTGAAATTTTGAAGCGGAAGCAGCAACTTTAGTACATTGTATATTTTGCTCTTAAAAGTTAGAAAGCAAGTTTTTTGTGCAGTTGTCGGTCTAATGGGTGGATTGAACAGTGGGAAGCAGATTAACAAATCAGGAAAAAAAAAAAAAAGAAATTAATCTGATTTAGTTTGTTGTTTACTTATGTTTTATGATTGTAATGAAATGTTAGCTTACTACTCCAAGTGCGCTCTCTTTTTTCCTAACTTTTTATTAAACACTTACAAAGGATTCTCATTCTTTATGTGATTAACATGCATTACAATTATGATTGATACATGAATATAAACCCTATCATGATTGCTAGTAAACGTGACTTAAGTGTTCAATTTTGCTTGTTTGCGTTAGTCCGTTAAGAAAACGAACTTGTATTTTCCAGAAAGTCCTTGTGAAGTAAGTTTTGAACTCTATACACTTCACAATTCTGAATTATTTGCTTAATATCCATTTACAGCAACACACCACACATCATAACATAAGCCATTATATATACTCACTTACGAACAAAATGTCACAATGCCTCGCACATCACTTCAAACCTTTGATCTCTCAAAACTAATTCAATTTTTAGTTCTACACTTTTAACCACGTCTTTTTTTTTTATTAAAAGCATTTCAAAATCACTTCAAAACATGATAGAAAAAAGAAAAAAAAAACAAAGCAAAACCAGATTCACTAATCTATTTTCAATGTACATATTTACAGAAATGGTTTACAAGTTAAAAATTAGACTTCAATTAAATGACCCAAAACCAAGCAAGAACAGAGCCAATGGCAAATCCCAAAACCAAAGACATAGACATCAAAATCCCAGCAACTTCAGCATGTTCAAAAGACACCAATTTAGGGGCAGAGATCATAGCAACAGCAGTCAAATAACCATTGGTAAGTCCAAGAAAACAAGTCAAGATGGTTACTGGAATCTCAGTTCTAAGGAATTTAGGACCATGTAAACAACCCACAAACAAAGGGTAAAACACCACTCTCCCTATACAAAATCCCATTGTAATCTTTGAACTCTTTATAACATAAATGGATGCCAAAGATTTCCCAATCAAATCCAACACATAATAGGCAGTTATTAGTGTAATTGGATACCAATCTTTCAAAATCTTTGAACTTACATCCTCTGTTACATAGCCTGGGAATATGGACATAGATATCATGAACACAATGGCTACTCCAAAGGCATACATTTTGATTGTGTTATGTAATTCCCAGAATGTTGATTTGGTTATTGTTCCATATAAAGAGCCTTTCTTTTGTTTCTCTTGATTCTTTAAATTCTGATGATGCTTCACAATTGGATGTTTGGCTGTAGAATTGTACAATACAATAGAGACAATTATGAATGTAATTCCGGCACTAAAGTACAGAATTGCACTTTTCCTTAACCCTTCGGCGTCTCGTGGGTACACTGCTTTCGTTGCTAACCTCAGCGTTGACACTGTCACACCTGCTCCAAAGTTCATGTCTAGCATTATTGGTCGGATTCAAATAATTGAAAATTTCATTAGATGGATTAGTCGTTGGATGCGTTGAAAATTATAATTATGTATACGTATGTGAAATGTAATTTTTCGGAATAAATATTGATATTGTAATTTGTAGGTTGTAAAATTTTGCAACTCCAACAATAAAGTTGAATATAGTCTTTCAAATTGACCCGACTCAATCTATGAACACCGACTTATCTAAACCAACCCATCTCCAATAAATTGGGTTGAATGTTTAAAATTTAATTGTAATTTAAAACATTTTTCAGTTTAAATATTTGTTAAAATCGGACCAAAAAGGTTGAAAATAGACTTTCACCTTTTGAAGGTTTTTTAAAAATGAAATAAAAGGTAATTAAAAAGAATAAATTCATCGGAATAAATAAGTTTTAAGTTTTAAATTAAATAGCTTTTATTTATTTATTTATTTATAATTTTCCTTTTCAAAAATAAGAAGTTTATTTAATAACGTTTTTACTACAAATTTTAAAAACATATTTCATACACGAAAATAATATTTTAATGAAATAAAAAAACAAACAATAAGACACAAATTTGTAAATCGTAATCCCGTACGGAACGTGAATAAAATACTTTACCAGAGAAAGAGAACCCAGAGACGACAGCATGCATATATCTCTCCGGCAATTCCCCCGCGGATCCAACGGCGCCGCTTTGAACAAGAGCCTCACCGACAGCGCACAACACGACGGCTCCGACGGATACATAGAACCCGTTGAACAACCCGACCCGACCCCTAATGTAAAACACTTCTAAAAGAGGCATCAGAAGCAGAGAAAACGCATAGAGACCCAAGCCAAGTTTAATTCGGATCCGAATATCACAGTGCCGGCCAAAGAAAACGATGGAAAGAAGGGCGGAGACGACGACGGGCGTGTAAACGACGGAAAAGATTCGATTGATGTGGGTATGAGGGTATATATGGGAAAAGTAATCGATGGCTGTAATGAAAGTGTTCCATGGAAGAATGCAAGCGGCGCCTAAAATGAAGTAAGTTATGTAGGTCAAATTGAAGGAATCTTTGGGAGTTTTATTGGGGAGATGAAGAAGAAGGGAAGTTTCGGTATTCTCGCCGGAGCTGCCCATCGGAGATTTGGGAGAAGTGGAGGCAGAGCAGAAGCAAAGGACGGGGTTATGTGTTTTATAATAGGGATTGAAATGAAATCTGTATTATGTGAATCTATTGGTTGTAAATTGGACAAAATAGCTTAGTGGAGCCTATTACAAAAGAAAAGTACAAAAGAGATTATTGAAAATTTTGTTTGCCGTAACTTGTGATTGGATATTTGGCTGACTTGCATCGAGTTTGGAGTATTTCACTTCCCGACATGAGATAAGTTGAGTTGGTATCATTATTTGACAAAGCTAGTGGAGTTGAGTTGGTATAATATACGGACAATTGTCATTGTCGTCAATGTTTAGTGGATTCACACATCAATCATCATTGACGATTGTCATTGACACATCTCAAGAACCAACTTCAACAACCACTTTCATACATCCAACTACGATAACCAATTCCAACGTTTTTAGTATTTTTTTCATGAATGATCATTGTCTAACGATTACAACCATAGAGTGTTAATAAAATTTCTTTGTTGTATAGTTGGAGTGGACCAAAAAAATATAACTCACGATGCATTCAAGTTTTGCAATTGTATTTAATTGTGTTTTATAATTTGTTTCGTCTCTTAGATCAAAATAAAAATGTGTGTTATGTTGAACTAATATTTTTTGTTTTATAGTAATAAATTTGGTTGACCTTTGCAAAACATGTAGGGAATGTTATTATAAAAATGAGCATAGTCCAACTGACAACAAATATGCACAATAACCTAATAATTTAGTTTATAATAGTCGAGCACATCAACAATTATAATAGAAGTCATATAAACGATTGTAATACTATAATTTCAATGGTTGATATTCAAATTTTACAAAACATGAAAAAATTACTACTTTTGTAATAACCAAACACATTACTAAATGCACTTATTACTTAAAATTCGAAAACTTAAAAGTGTGACTTTTTCCTAATAACCAAACACACCTATCCTTTTAAGTTTTGAAATTATGAATAACCTAACCATTCATAAAACGATGGAGTTGCAATGTCACACTAAGGAGTGTTTGGACCATTGATTTATTAAGTATAGAGTGCTAAAGTTATTAAGTTTATGTCGAGGTGTAGGGTTGTAAGATAGAGTTCTTTGATAAATGTAGTTTAACACTAGCTTATAAAGTTGGTTGACTAAACATCACACACGTTGAATTGAGTTAAGTTAGAAAGTTTGTGTTTTAGAGTTGTTAAAATGAAATTCATCAACAATTGTGCAAATGAGAGAAGAAACCGAACGTAAATTTCTTAATAAATATGCTAACTTCAATAATAAACACTATTTTCCTTAGTTGATTTGAGTTATTTTAACCAACAAAAGACAACTACTCCTGACCTTCTCGTCAAGAGAGAATACAAACACAACAAATAGCAGGGATAACGCATTGAACTCCATGTTCAACAATTCATCTCAAACACAAACTCTCTAACTTCAATCCCAAGCATAAACTTCTAAACATGTACCATAAACACAAACTTCCTAAAACTAGGGGTTTTATGTTACATTTAAGATTAAACACATAATACAAAAGAAGAACAAAATGGAAACTAAAAATTAAAATATTTTTATTACGTTTAAATTGAATAAAGAATAACAACTAATAAATATTCTTTTTATGTACAAAGCTTCATTGATACTTCAAAAAATAAAGAATGAAGCTAAGACACTGCTCTCTGTTATTAGCTCCAAAAAATCCGAGCTAATACCAAAATAATTAAAACAAAAAACAAAAAACAAAAAACGGAACTTATTCACATCTTTCCTATTTACCCAAAAACAAATCGAACTAATGAGGAAAAACTAAAAACGATTCCCAAATTTACCAAGCTTGAACAATTCGATCTTGAAGAAGATGAGTGGACTCGGAGTTTGATGACTCTAACTCAGTGAATTCATGAAGAAATCTAATCAATGAATTAGCCTTCTTCTTCCCTCGACTTGTTCCTTCACTTACAACACTATAAACCGACGAAATCACAGTTTGATTCTTTGCAATAACACCAATTACCTCAGATCCGCCATTAATGCACAGAGCTACCAATAAAGAAACAGAGTACTCTCGTCCAGCATTTGAGCTACATGAATTCAAAAACCTCATGATTGAATTCAAAGCCCCACTGCGCAAAATTGTCGTGGTTCCTTCCGGCTTTCCGGCTAGAGTTGCAAGAATCTCCATTGAATCTGAAATCAGGATTTCAGATTCACAAGTTTCAATCAAATTCACCAACAAGGGAACTGCTCCAGAGGAAAGCACTTTCCTGTGGTTTCCAGAATTCATAAGAAGCCCATAAATTGCAACCATTGCGTTCTTTTTACTACGGTACGCTTCATCTTTGAGTAAATTCAACAAACCCACAAGCGCGTTCGGGATTTCGGCAATGAGTTTTCGGTATTCTTCAATGGAAGACATATAAAACAGAGTACCAGCAGCAAATTGACGGGATTCTACTTTGCAACCCGTCATTAAAACATGTACAATTGCTTCTAATCCTCTGTTTTCCGCTATAACTTTCTTGCTTTTTGAATGCTTTGAAAGATTCAACACAGCAGCAATGGCGTTCTTCTGCGTTAAATTATCGTTAGATCTCAAAAGCTTGAGTAAATTTGGAATTAGACCAATTTCCACCAAACAGCAACGATAAAAAAGACTTGCTTTTGATAGAAACTTGATCTCGAAAGCAGCTCTGTTCTTCTCTTCTAACGTTCCAGATTCCAGAAATTGAGCTAAAAAATTTGCCAGAAACCTAATGATATTCTTAACAATTGGAGACCCCGGAGCAATCGTCCTCGTTAAATCGGGTTTTTGTTTGCCTGATTCTGGTAAGGGGATTGAATTTTTAGAACAGTATTGTCGAATTATCCGACGAAGAGCTAAATTCGGGACTAATTCTCTGCTCTTCAACCTCTCCCCTGTATTGGGACAGGTCAAATTTCCAGCTCGAAACCATTTTTGAATGGACGAACGCTCATAAGTTTGCCCTGTTACGAGTGTCACAGGATCAAACATGAAATCCAACGAAATTGGGCATCGAAAATCGTCCGGGTTTAAACAATCCATGGTTTCGACACTACATTGGTCGACATGTCGATCCGCTTCGCTATCGACAACATCGAATAATATACATCGACAGTAGTTCATCAAACCCATTAAGTTGCTTAAGAACGAAACCTCTGTTTTATCCTGATTCGACCATTCAAATTCAATTTCTGAATCCAAAAATTTCACTTCCTTATTACACAAACTCCATGATTTAACCCCAATATAATCAAGAACGCGCTTGATTTTACTATTATCCGGAACAATACGGTAATCAAATAGGGAAAGAATCGATTTTACCTCGTTGAGAATCTCTTCATCTTCCCCATCAATTCCGAATTTCGCCCTTCGTGCTTGCTTAATCACCAATTCCACATATTCCACAACATCAACTGAAACATCCATCGAATCCAATGGCAAAATCTCCAAAGCCAAAGCAACGGATCGGATCAGAACCCTAAACCGATTCGCAATGAGTTCAGATTTCATTAGCATCAACAAACGAGCGCCTTCTAGGGCACAATCCTCCAACAGATACAGAATCTCCTGGAAGATTAAATAGAGCTCTGACATTACTAAATCAATCGAATCGGTAAATTCATCGGAGTTTCGATCTTGAAGCTCTTCGAAGAATATAAGAAGGATTCCGATTTGACGAATTGATTTGATAGCGTTTTGCTTGTTGCTGCCGAAGAATTTGTATCTGTAACTACAAATTGTTCGACTGAGTTTGATCAAAGACGTCAGTAGCGTCGCCGGAGCCGTGCATTCGCATGGTCGTATTGCCGGAGACGACATGATCCGGCGTCGGAAATCATCTGATCTTGGAATCATGAACAAAAACCGAAAAAGAAAAAAAGGGGGGGAAAAAGCTAATATTTAGATTTTGGTGAATTTTTTTTTTTTCTCGTGTTCGAAGTATGGCCACTTAATCTAGGGAATAAGACTATTTATAATTTACGGGAAATTTTTAATTCTTTAATCTTATAAGGAAACTATCCTTAAATGTTATTGGGACACGTGTCGGATAAAGATTGATTTTAGGGGCGTTTGACTTGAGAAAGAACACGTGTTGATAAGTCATTGGATACTGTAACTTCGTGGAAACCTATTTGAAGTTGAAATCAATCTCGTGATGACACGTACCCCCAGATAATTGGCTTTGGATTCGAGTGACCCTGACGCCGACATTTAATATAAATAAGAATATATATATTTTTGGGAACGTGGAAATTATTGAAACAATAATTGCTTCGAATTGACCAAAATTATTATTTTTAAAATTACTAAAATCTATATATAATAATTAAGTATATTGTAAATATTGTAATTTTTTAAAATTTTGTTATATAAGTTAAAATTAAATGTATTAATTAATCTTTTAAAACAAAACAAGAAATGTAGCAATTGTCCCATTATACATTTTTGGATTTGTTTTACCTAAATAGATTAAAAAACGTAATCTTATGGTGATGTCATAATACTCTACCCACCGATTAAAAAAAATCTGAAAATTGGAGTGATTTACTTTTTAATTTAACATGTCATATAACTAATAAAAATAATAATAGTAAATTATTTGAACGACCTTTTAAATAAAAATAATAATAAATTAAGGACTAAAAAAAGTACATTTAAAATCGAGATCTAACACACTTGTTATTTAAAACTTAAAGACCATGAAGAAAAATTTCCCTAAAAAATAAATATTGTAAATATTATATATTAAATCACATTTAAATTTGAGAAATTTTCATAGATTACATATTGGGCTTAGCCCATTCAGTTGAATGTTGGGCTTAACACTTTTCTTTGATGTTCCAATATGTTTTTTTTGCTATTTGTCCAAACTAAATCTTAATATTTGCTATTTATTTAGTCGACCCTATTGAAATTTAGGATGCACGTGATCACAATGTGTAAAAATTCGAAAATACTCTTTAAAAAATCCGTAACTTTTCGTATAACCTATTTTTTAAAATTAAATTATATCATATCTTTTTAAAATAAATTTAAAAAATTTTATATATCTAAATATTCACGCCCAGATTCAAGGTTGGTGACTTTAGATGCATTGCCACCGATCAAGTCAGAGGTTTCCAAAGGAAACTATAGAGATTATAAAATTCATGATTTGTTAAAAAAATACTTTAAATCTTTCAAAGTTTCAATAATACTCTCAACTAAAAAAAGAAAGTTTATAATTATCATTAGTTTTTCTTAATATAAAAACGGTTATTAAACTTTTAAAATTTTCATTTATACCTCCATCTTTTTATATTTTTAAATGCATAACCATAAATAAACCAGAGAAGTCATCTCACTTTTTGAGCATATGCTAATATAATATGTAAGAAGTGTCAACAACCAAATGGTCAATTTCTTTGAAGTTATCTCAGGTTCGTAAAAACGCAAATTTAAAAATTTTCATATAGATACCCCCGTTTTTTTCCTTTCTCATTTTTTTAAGTTGATATAAATACCACAAAGTCCAAAAATCAGGTCCCCGTCAAAACTTAGTAAAATGTTTGAATTGCCAAGTAAAAAACAACTAAAAAAAATGAATAGTATCTCCGATCAATGGGTTCAAAATGGGTAAACAAAGACTTTATTGCTACAAATTTGGTTATTCACGTGTTTTCTTTCTTTCGTGACTCCTCCCCACTAGTTATCTCAAAACTATGACTCAAATGCTTAACAAACCCGACACTAAGTGTGTGTACTAAATGCACGTGACATAAATCATACTCATCTATTAACATATAATTTTGTTAAAACATTTCAAATGCTAGAACCTTTCGGTGATTCCATTATCTCTCTTTCTACTACTATAACCTACGTTATTTTGATTGCAGACGATAATTTTAGAAATCAAAAAATGGAGGAAGAGAAGTAAGAGGATGTGAAGAAAGAGAAGAAAAATAGAAAAGTTCTAAAAATAGTTTTGAAAAATTAGAAAAATCTACCAATAAAAAAAAGGAGGCCTATGTCACAATGCTGCATATAGACTCAAATTAACAGCTGGAAAATTTAAGTGCAGCAGTCCAAAAAAGTGCCTAAAAAACTAACAAACTTAGTTCCATTGGGTTATTAATAACATTGACTTCCCGCCCTACCTATCATACCATTCAATTTAGATTTATATTACGTGAAAACATTGAACAACTTCGATTGATTTTTTAAGAGTATAAATATTTTTTTTGCTCTTATAAAGTTTTCAAAAGTCAATCTAATTATTCAAAGTCTACGTTGATTATAAAAGATGATGACCATAAAAATATAAGTGAAAACAATTATTTTTATTGGTGTGAGTACTTTTAGATCTTTTCAAAAGAAAAGTGATAAAACATTATTGCACAAAGTAGATTATATCATATCATTGTGGAGATAAATGCACGTTGTGCTATCACCATCGACTTTATTTTCTTCGCACAAATTTCAAGAAAAGTTTGGTTCATACATTTACACAATTTAAACTAGAAAAAGCCCTACCTAGTATGCTTACCTAAGAATGCTTGCTAAACATTAATTCAAAGTTGTAACAAGTTCGTCTTTTATTCCATCTGTTAGCCATAAACTCACATACCATCTCAAGGACTCAATGGCTCATTCTATTGTATGATTGTGGAATAATTCTTTAGATATTATATATATAGACTTTGTTCTCCTATACACTCGAGATAAATCAAAAGTTCTTGGTATTAAATCAATAACCTCTAAATAAGTATGGCCAAAAGACTTAAATCCTTACCGATGAAAGGACCTTTTGAGAGTAGTTCAAATATTACTTTGATCCGTGTACTTCTATTGATTTGATCACATTGCCCTTACAAATAAAATAAAAATATAAATGAATGGACCCAAATAATTACTTTGTATATAATGAAAATGAATGAGAATATATTTAAACAATAATGTCCATATGTACAAAGATGAGGAAGTAATATGAGAATGATAGAGCACAACTCTTTGATGTATGCAATTTGCCAAACCCTACAAAATTACATGTCAATGTCGTACTCAAATCACATCAATCTCTTTCTCTATGTCTCTCAAATACAGCTATGATTCTTCTGGCGAATGAAGAGACAGTGAAATAGCAAACTTCAGTTTGCTACCATACACAACTTTTCTCCCCAAATCAAGTCTTTACCTTTTCTGTTTTTTGTTTTCTTACTTTGATTTTCTCAGCACAATCTCTAGCACAGTAACTAGAGATCTCAGGTGTTTTGTCTCAACCCAGAAAAAAAGAGAAAAAAAAACCAATTCAGCCATATCAATCAATCAAGGTGTTTGGGGCACTGGGCTCACACTTAATCAAGCAACAATGTTTGGAGCACTTAGAATGCAGAGTTGTAAGATGAGTTTCCTTGATAAACATGCAAACTTCAATAATAAATACTATGAGGCTACGTGGAAAGCGAAATGTAAAAATGATTAATAAAAATCTAAAAGGCGTTGGAATAAATGAGAAATTAAGGGTGGAACGAAAATGAGATCGTGAAACATCAAAATGGTAGAGAAGAGAATATTGGGTTAACTGTGAAAATGGAATAAATTTGATATTAAAACCAAACCCAAAACGTTCAATCCAAACAAGGGTTTGAAATTAAAACTCATTTCATTCCATCCTTCCAAACATGCCCAAACATGCCTATTAAAGTTGAATTATTTAACGTAAGCTAATAAAATTAGTGGGCCAAAACCTTGAAAGAACCCCTTCTTTAATAAAGTTGAAATAACTAATACATTTGTTTTGATTAATAAAATGATTGGTCGATCGCAGTTCCTTTCAACCTCCAAATCCCACAACTCACGATCCTTCCCAGCTATAAGATCAATGGCAAAGCACGTTATTATGTCTACAAAAAGTCTAATCACTTCCTTCCTACTAATCACCTCCAATTTGTCAATACTAAGATAAAAGAATTAGTGGGTTTTTCATAATGGTTTTTGTAAGAGAGATTCCAAAACGTTTCTTTATTATTTGAGGAAAATGGTCGGTTCTAAATCCATAACTAAAACCAATAGTGAACCAATGGTTCACGAATTGTTCTTAAAAAGAAAGCGAAATCGAAATAGATTAAATAAATGTCCTCACCTTGCAGACAGCCCCACAAGCAGTGCCAAATTTGTGAAAATCAGCTGAACGTGACACTTCCGATCCTTGTTTCATACAATATACCTAAACTTTTTTATCCAAAAGAGATACTAGGAAGGAAGAGAGGAGCCATCAGCCAGCTATTGAACAACTAAGAAAGACCCTTATGCTACCTTTTTCTCTTGAAAACTACTAATATATAATGTTGAATTGTTCACATACCTTTGCATCTCTGTGATAAGGATATGGGATTTTCCAGAGGAATAATGGAATTGTCTCTTTTGAGCTTCATCTTTTTGTGCATGTTATTTGCTGTTCCTTCTTGTGGTAGATATTACACGCCTCCGAGCGTCCCACGTTTGACGGATCTCGTTCCTCGTGTCTCAACGGATCAATGCTTTGCTAAGATTTTTGGGGCCTCTAATATCCAGCTGAGGAATAACGGGTCGTCTGTCGATCTCACTCTCAACAAAGTTTCTGGTAAATAACATTTGGATCTTAGCATTTCCTTTTGGTCCAACACTGTTTTCATTCATAACTTTTTCACTGTTCATTTTTGGAGGTGCTGGTTTGGTCTCAAGAAACAAATATCATTATGGATTCTTCAGTGCTTCAATTAAGCTTCCATCAGGTCTCACTTCAGGGGTTGTAGTGGCTTTTTATGTAAGTTGTTTTGCCCTTGCCCTTTTCTGTTTGGCTTTACCAGTTTGGTGAATGAGTAACGAGATGAAGGCCGTGTTCAGTTGTCGAATGCAGATGTTTATCCCCATTCTCATGACGAGATCGACATAGAGCTGTTGGGACATGACAAGAGAAAAGATTGGGTTATTCAAACAAATATTTATGCCAATGGAAGCGTTAAGACTGGAAGAGAAGAGAAATTCTACCTTTGGTTCGATCCCAGCGTGAAGTACCATGATTACACCATCATTTGGAACAACTATCATACAGTGTAAGTGCATGAAATTCAATCACTAAAATCAACCCAAAGTGCAGAATAATTATTTTTAAAAATGGGTCTTTGGATTTCCTTAATTTTCTAAAGTGTCTCAAAATGCAAGCAGGTTTCTGGTGGATAACGTTCCAGTCAGAGAGCTACGAAATTCTGAAGTGTTTTATCCATCAAAGCCTATGTCAGTTTTCGTCACAATATGGGATGGTTCAGAATGGGCAACTCATGGAGGAAAATACCCAGTTGACTACAAGCATGCACCATATACAGCTTCTTTTGAAGAAATGGAAATCAACGGAAGTATATCATCACCAACGGCAACTGTTCCTCCAGGTTCCAAAACAAATGTATCGAGCCCAGATACCGTGGAGGGTCCAGAATTTATCAAGCTATCACAGCAGCAAGTAGATGCGATGGATTGGGCAAGGAGGAAGCTCATGTTCTACTCCTATTGTAAAGATACATCTAGATACAAAGTTCTACCACCAGAGTGCAAATAGATGTATTTTTCGGATTTGTACTTGTTAAGATTCTTTCATCATAAATTCTAAGTTAGGAAGAAAACGGGTTTTGTAATCTGGTATAGAAGAATCATTAGTGACCTCCAAATTAAGACATGGATGAAAAGCGAAGGAAGATGTTTGTCTTTGTGCCTCTCCTTTGTTTTTTGCATTTTTCTTTCATTTGAAAAAAGAAAGCATTTTCCCTTTCCCTTTCCGTTTCCGTATATGGGGAAATAAAAGGCGCTGCCTTACATGGTCCAAGAGGCAAGAAAAAAAATCACTGTCAGAGATGCACGAACTGGATCCCACTAGACGGATCTAAGACGAGGCAAATTAACTTTATCTGGAAAGATGGATGTGCCAAAGACAATGCGAGAAACATCTCACGTGGGGATGGCAATGCCATTTTGGTTCGGTGTTTTTGACTTCAAAGACAAAGATGCTGGTCAATGGCTGAAGGGAAAAGCAAACCTCCACAGACGAGTTTCATAGGAGCCGTCAAAAAGGAAGAATTTTCCGGCTATGAGAACCTGGTACAGCTTAAATTTGGCTTCCTAGAATCTTCTTGAGGGATGCCGAGCTCCCAAGGGCTACTCCCGTGAGCTTACAAACTGCATGGAGATGGAAGATTAGTTTTTATTATACAGTAAGATTGAGCATTTTGTAAGTTGCAACACTATAAGAACTATGCAACACTATAAGAACTATAAAGAAGTCGAATTAATCTGGAACTACCAGATTGGCCCGGTTAAAGAAAATTAAAAGATATTAAATTACATAAAGCCAGAAGCATCTTCCATGGATGCAACAGAACCCACCTCCTTTTCAAAGCACCCAAATCAATGTGATCTGACAGCTGCGGAGAAATCAAAGCAGCTTGTCCCTGATGAAATGATAAATCCATTAAGAGACGTGCAAGGGCACATATCATGGATGCTTGACGTTCGTGCAGTCGTGCACTACTAATCGAAGGCTACAGTGTAGTAATCTTGTTACTTAAGCTTTGCCCAAAATCAACGTTCTAAATAAAAATTTCCCCACGAGAATACTGGGAAAGGTTTATAGGTTGGGATGATTTTATTTAAGCACTAACCATTATTTAATGGCACTAACCAAGAGACAGACTTCTAGTCCTAAACAAATACAGAACCCCCAGGTAAAGTGTATGGTAGCAAAGTATAAGCTAAAGGCCTGCCAAGAGGCTAATTACTAATCAGTCAACTAAAGCCAAAAAAATGATAAGCCATAATCAACCAAAACTTAGGAGTAGAAAAAGAAAACCTTTGCATTATAGAAAAATAAATTACTGTTGCTCTCTTAGTACTGAATTACAAAGCATAATCGTAGGCATATTCATGTATGCTTACAGCATGAACAGGAAACATAAAGCTTGATGATCTAATGACTCAGTTTTTCCTAATTTTTGAAAATGTTCCTGTTTCGGAAAAGTAGGTGCTTTGAGTTCCACTCCCTAGCTGGTTCAAATGGGCCTGAGGATTTGACAGCTCGATTCCCTGCAAGAAAAACAAGAAATTCTCATAAACTTGACATTAAGCACCCAGGCAGTGTCATGAAAAAAAATAATTATTTCCGAGAAAAATTTATATAACATAGGAGGAGATTAGGAGGAGATCAGGAGGAAAAAAAGAATTCTCACTTGTACAGGAGTAAATGCCAAACTTGAGGTCAGCCCGGACGTAGCACCACTGCTTCCATAGCGTTTTTCCTTGAACCTAAACATAACTTAAAAAGATAAGTAAAAGAAAACAGACAAAGATCCGAAATGGTAGGCTACAAATATCCTTTTCCCCTTCTTCGTAGAAATTATTCTTATTAGGATCAGCTCGATGACTTGACTTACTTCTTAACAACTTTTGCAGCAAGCTTGCTCTGAGCAGCCGACACACGCAACTTGCCACTCCCAGCCTGACCAAGCATTCCATATCCTTCCCCCAATCCATCTCCTGTTGCATAGGGGGAAAATGTGAAATATTTATTAAGAGTATTCTTATTCAGAATCTTCTACAAAAAAAAATATGAAAAGAAAATTTCATTTAGAATGCTTCAAACAACTTTTCCCCCCATTCAGAACAGTTATCAAATCATAGCTGATATTTGGAAGAAAATGCAACTACTTTGGATATGAAACATTCCTGAAAGAGGACAGACGCAAGACTGACAACGTGACAACTCAAGCTTGTTGAACAACAAAACATTGCATCACATTCCAATGTGTAACATGAAACATAGCAGAAGCAAGACATCAATCCAAAGATTCCGAACAATCCAGATTGACTATTCAGAAATGAAATAATGCTTTACCTAAAGAACTCTCTTCAGGCACCCCAAACTGCATCCTGTTAGCTAGCTTCCTCATCTCCGTCGTTGCATATCTGACAAGGAAAACAATATCAAGCTGAATCTATGAATGAACGAAAAGAGCAACAGATCAGAGCTTCTACTCTTTGGGAGATGAAAGACAAAAGTAACGTAACAGTACCTTTCCTTCATCTTCCTTAATCGACGGCCACCTCTCTTCTTTTTAGGTTCAGAATCAGGGACCGGAAGAGGTTTTGGTTGTTTTGCAGGTGGAGGTTCTTGCCATTTCTCAATTTTCTTAAGGATCTCATCTTTGAAGACTCTGCCAGTCTTCCCAGTAGGATCCCCCATGGTGGAGTCAACTCGCGCTGCAAGTGTTGACTTTGCAGATATGAGTCGACAAGCACGCATCTTCAAAGGTGGAGGTGTTGATTGGAATATCTCTGTTTGCTCAATATAACCTACTCGAAATTGTGACGTAGCTGTGGAAAACCCAGCAAGATTTTTTTTCTTCGCACCAAGAAGCTGAACATTGCAAGCAGGCATCTTAGCTAAAGCAGCAAGACCACCAGCAGTTCCCATTAGTTTTGCTGCAACAGCACTTCCAACTATGGCTGAAAGATTTGGTGCAATATACCCCATTCTACTTTCAACAAAAGTAAGAACCATTTTCTTTGCTGAATCTAAGGCAAGAGCTCGATCACATGCATCAATTGTTTTCTGGAGAATTTCTTCAGGGAGTGGCTTTCCACTTGTGGTAGATGCTGTGACAGAGACAACCATAATAACAGCAGAAGGTAAAAGTCCTTCTAAATCTACAAGAGTCAAATCCACTTCATTCCCAATCTTCTTAACAACTCGAGCATAATCGATTGGATGGTGCACAAGTGATTCAAGCTCTGGAAATTTCAGTCGATATTTATCACGTATAAAGTTGTGAATAATAATAATTTCATTCTCAATATCCACTGACAAGGCGTTACACTCTACAATCAATTGGTATTCAGGATCATCTTCCAATACAATTCCCTGATTTGATATTTTAGAATCCGTCTGCAATGCATCTTCAACTTTCTGTAATCAAATACCAACAAATCCAATCAAAATCACTTCCACACAGATGAGAAAAGGGAGAAGTAGAGTGAACATCATTTTTAACACTAAAGATGTTAAACATTTGGAGGAGAGAAGTTGTGTTTTTAGGAACATCATGATTTTCAATAGTAGAATAGAAAATGCATCATAACATCCATATATTTTCAAAATCTGCAAGTCTAAATTTATTCGGGGAAGATGAATTGCAAAAAAAACAAAAACAAAAAAAACAAAAAAGAAACAAATAAATAATTTTTAAAAAAAATTCAATAATTATACAATAACCCAAAACTTATCATTCACTAAAAGGTTCAAATACTAGACGCGATAGCAGGGGACAAATGTATTCGTTGGCTAACCCCTTTTTGTTCAAGCCATACCAAGGTCAATAAGGAAACTTTCATGTGAACTAACCTGCATAATATCATTGTATCGTTGTGTTTTCTGCAGTTTCGATACACTATCCAGATCCTCATAATTAAGGCTTTCTAGGTCGGCAAGGTCCCCATCAATATCCTCTTCCATATTTTCGGCATCGGCACCTGCTTCACCCTGCAAACATCCAATAACTATTGCCTCAAAATATAAGGTAGATGGATTCACACTACAGCCAACCAACATAATTATTACTTCATTTACACGGAGAAGTAAAAAGCATTCACAAACCTGAAACTTGTCTTCATCAGAGAGTTCATCAAGATCTGCTAGAAAAGAATCAGCCAAAGTAGCCTACAAAACCCAAGAAAAGAAACTGAAAATTAACAAACAAGATAAATCACAATGCAAAATATCTAACAAGCATTCGAAACAAGAAGCACCATACCAAGTCGAAAAGCCTAATGAAAGTATAAAAACAAATAAGTCAATTAGAGTTTACATGCACGAACGTAGCAACAAAACTAAACCAGCATACAAAAGAAAAGTGCCGAAATCTAAACGTAAGTAAGTTACTAACCATTTTCTAAGCTTCGCTAGAAGATTTATAAAGCCTCCCTGATCGTAAACAATTTGGCGCCAACTTGAAGAACAACTGAATATCAAATTTTCAAATTCCAGAGTTAAGGGAACATATGTATATATTAAACCTAAATGGATTAAACCACACCCAAATGCTTTAACACAAAAGGAAATCCCTAACCTCGTATGAAAGTATGTTCTCCAATTTCGTACAGAAAGGGAACTGACGTACAGCAGATGAGATTTCACAGCAAGAACGAGAAGAAAGAACGCCGATGAAGTCACGAAAGAGCGGGAAAAGCTGTTTAGCGGCTCGTGGTCTACAGAAACTGTGAAGAACAGAGAAAGAGAGAACAAGAATTGAACGCCCGTCTTTCTTCGCCGATCCAGCCACCGATCGAAAGACATGATAGCCGATAGATTGGAGACTTGCGATGTTGAGCCTGCAAGGCCCAGCCCAACTTACTGGTGAGTATGGGCCTATGAGGCCCAACCTAACCCTACGCTCCTCGGCCCATCGATTCATTTTGTTCGATCTTGATTTTTGAGGTATTTTCAATTTGCCATTAAATAATTTTCTTTAACTTTCCCTTGTGTAAAATGGAACTAACCTCAAATTATTTAGTTGATGGTATAAATATAATGTATTGTTAGGTTAAATTTTTGTGTGTTTTTTATTTGTGGAATAAAAAGATTTGAACTTGTGACATTTTAGTCAACTATACTTGAATTAGATATTATGATCAAGTTCATCGAAACTTAGAAGTATTACATGACTACAATTATTGTCTATTAAATAATTTTCATTTGTCATAACATACATATAGTTTTGATGTCAAGATCCGAACAAAGAACAATGCACCTAATCTCTATACATTAATACTAAATTTATACTATGGGATAAAATGTAATATACATGATAGAAAGATATGCACAACAGTGTGTTAGAATGAACATAATTCTCCCCGTAAATGTTGATGTATTCGTAGGTGTAATGGACTTAGTTTTATTGGAGTTACTTTTTTACTCATCGAGCTAGAGGGTGCGAGGGATGCCTATGTTTGGTATTTGTTGAGGTCGACCTCGACTAAGACTAAAGTCAAAATTGGGTTTGGGTTGCTTGCATTAGATTTGAGAGAGAGAGAGAGAGAGAGACAGCAAAGAAGATTGACTAAGTTGGTAGGAAAATCAAAATGGGGTTTATATTGCACAAATATTTGGAAAAAATATGTGTGTTTTTGGATCTCTAGTTCTCCAAATGCAAGCTATGATTGTTCTTATACACACAAAAAATGAAGTGACATGGTCAAAAAGTCAGATGAACATATAAAATCTTGGACTTAGTTGGACTCCCAAACAAACAAAATTAAAAAATCTTCACACTTGCTTTTCCACTGCCCCACATGACCTCCCAAATTCAATACTCCATTTTTCTAGTAATGGAGACTGCTTTTTTCTCAATATAAATATCTGACACTTTCCTTTAATATTTTAAGCACCATAGGAATAAACAATAACATTAAGAGTAGGGCCTCTTTCAAAATGGAAGATAGCCACCCTAAAAACAAAGAATCCCAAAACAACCACCCTCTTCCACCACTAATTCATATAATTTAATCTCTCATCCCTACACCAGTCGGAGTAAGGTGGTGCACTGCAGCGTTACAGAAAAAAAAACGTGTTGGAAACCATTCTTAGTATTAATTAAAGGGTCAAACTTTATAGTTATTCCACATTTTTTGCTGCAAAATTGAAGATGGCTTGATTGGAGTGTAGTAAAGACAAATAATAAAGTGATTAAATATCTCAAAAAATAAATAATTAAAGGGTGTGTGGAAAGATAATGGCTAAGAAAAGGAAATGAGATTCAGCTTTCCCATCAAATCATTTGGATATACATTCAAACCTTTCATTATGATTGATGATCATAATATGCTATATATATATACACATATATATATAAATTTGAAGGGAAATTTAAAAAGTTGGATTACAGAGACATCATATGCTCATCAAATCTATTGGAGCCACTTGAAGATTGCTTTTTTCAGCATAAAAGTATATGCTGTTGTGATTTAAAGCATTCAACCCATTTCTTTTATGTTTAAGAATAAGAATAAAGAACATCAAGATTAATGAGAATATGAATACCTTTTGTTTCGAGAATAACTCACCTTACTTAATTCTAGCCAACTCCTCGGTGTATGTGAGGAATTGACGAGATGGAATTTTTGTTTGACTTAAGAAATTAATAAACATGTTAACATCAATTCATTGCGATTTATATGAACTACTTGCATCGTGACTTGGCTTTTTTGTAATATTTTTTGTAGTGTCACTTCTCCGACTAAGAGGTCAAAGGAGTTTTTTTTGGTTTGGATCTTTTCTAAACAGAGTGTTCTTTTTGTCACAGCACTTCAATTCTCGATCTCTAATATATTTTTCTATTAAAAATTGGACTACTTGCACGTGGCTCAAAACCAAACATATCATCTCTTAGACCACTTGTTTTGATAACATGTTTGGTCATTCATTGACCCATAAGCTCAAGTTTTTTTACGAAGGTAAATTTAATTTTATATCATCTAAAAAAACATTAAAGGTTCCAATAATAATATTAAAACAAACTATAAAGAATTTTCTTTTATATACTTGCAGTAGGATTATTTCTTGAACGTTTATAAGAGTAAGAGTAATTTTGATAACTTAAGCATGTAATAAATCATAGTACATAGTCTCTACTATATTAAAAGGGACTTTGTAGGGAGAATTTTCACATGTTCTTTTTACCCCTATATTTTTCATAAATTTTCATATTACCCTTCGTCGACTGATCGTGACTTTTTGAGTGGAATCTTAGGTGACTTAGTGCGTTTGAGGTTGATGGGACGTAACTCTACTAGATAGGACGCATATGTTCAAGGTAGAGGTGTGTTACATTATTACATCGATTTTTTCAATGTCTATGAGAGATGAATGTGTAAAAGAAAAACAAAATAAATACATGCATTTATATTCTTAAAAAGTAATTTAATTAATGAGATCCAAAATTTAGAGAACATTAACAAAATAATCGAATGAAATTAATAGTTAATACGATGAAACAATGCATCGTTTTGAGTTTAAAAACATTAGAATAAAAAATATTGCATTGTATACATTACAAGAGTGAAATATTAGCATAGTAATACAATAATTTAATTACTAGATCACTTTTTATTTCCTTAAACTAGATAGAAGATTTTTTTAAAAGGGGATGATATGAAAACATTAAAATAAAAATTATTACATTATATAACTTATAATTTTATTTATTATATGTTTAGAAATCACTATTAAAAAGAAATTAATTGAAACTACAATTCACGTGCATTACACGTGTTTCTTGACTAGTTTGATGAAAGGGCAGAAAACATCGTGTCGCGTTGTTTGAGGTGACTTCAATCTAATATGTGCTTATACTATAAAAAGATAGTTTTTGCTACGATTCTGAAAATTATAATATTTAAGTTGAAATTTGAAAATTTGTTTTGGTCCAATTTGAAAATCTGTTCGAACATTTAGCGTAAGAAACCATAGATATGTTTAGGAACCGTAAAATGGGTAAAATTCATGTCAAAACAAAAATTTATAGATCCACATCAAGCTTGCGTTTTCTCCACACGTATTCGATATAACTTCTTTTGACATTTATTACTACTCTCATTCATAAATTTGACAATTTTAATACGTTGTCAATAATGAATTAATTTATTACGAAACATTACTATATTGAACAATCATTTATCATTGAAAAATAAAATTAAGATTTATTGATATTAATCAAAATTGAATAAGTTTAAAAGTATGGGCGAAAAAAAATGATATTTTAACCCCATATATATTTATTTTTATATAACATGTTTTAAAAACAAGAAAATGTTACAATGTTATGCTTTAACATTTTTTAATAATGTTATGGGTAATTTCTATTTTATTTATAAAAAATAATAATAATAAACCAAGAGCTGTTATTGTCATGGAATTCTTTTTTAAAAGGGCTGACGTGTCATCGTGTGTGTGAGAATTGTTTTTTCGTTTTCTTTTTCTAATATAAATATTGTGTGTACGAAATTCAAATTCGAATAAATATCGAAGTTTTTTAATATTAATTTTTTTTTTAGAAAACAATGTTTGTAATTGTGATTTGTGAATATCTATTCTTCAAAAACAGTGTTTTTCTAACAATATATTATTTTTCGATAAAGTTTAAGAAATTTATCCGTAGGTTCAAACAATTAAGAGGTCAATATAATAGTAGATAATCAAGTGATTTTTCTAAAATGATCTATAATTTTTTTTAAATTTACAATTTTTGTAAACCTACTTGACGGTTCTTAATCTATCACGTCTAAAAATAAATTTGGTGTTTCAAAAAAATAATATTTTGGTATAAATTTAAAAATAATATTTTTTTTTTACTAAGAGACCATCATAAAATATGTTATAATACCTGTGTATTCTATTTAAATTGGAGTTTAAAATTCAAGAAAATCATTAAAATTAAAAGCTCCAAACGTTTTTTTTACTAATAGATTAAGATTTAAAAAAAAACAATTAAGAAGATAATAAAATAATCAAAATTAAAATAAGAAAGATATTCTTTAAGTAATGAGGTTTAAAATTAAGAGGAAATTAATTTTTTTAAAAAAAAATGTATTATTTCTATATTTTAGTTATCACAAGTACCTACGAAGTAAGTAACTAAAATTTAAATTTATCCAATCTCGAAAATATGATTTGCATACATATATCTTATTAAAAAAACCTTATCAATCATAATCAAGACAAATAAAATAGTTCTAAATTATTAACTAATTAATGAAAAATATCTTAATTCACAATAATATTTAAAATTAACTAAGTAAATAAAAGATAACATTATTTTAGTTACTAAACCATTATTAAAAATTAATCTAAACAAACAAATAAAAAACAATATTTTGAACTTGAATTAAAACAAGATATTCAAATCTATCCCAATATAAGATTTGAAGTTTAGGGTATAAAATCACTATTGATATGTCGATATATATTACTCAATTCTTTAAGACCCATCAAAATTTTAAAAGGAAAATTTGTGAACTTTGTACCAAAGAAAATAAATGATTTTATTTAAATCTTTTAGAAAATAACATTTTTTTTATTAGATTTTAGATTTTAAAGTTCTGATTACAAATATTAAAACACCTCCATATATTTATTTATTAAATTAAACATTATTTGAAATTAAATAAATTAGGGTACAATATCTTGGCATAAAAAACAAAAGTACTAAAAGACAAAAAATAAAAGTAATAATCTTTTAAACAAAACAATAAGCCGTAATTAAAATCCGCAAACTTAACCTATATTATTAAAGTATTTTTTTAATATAGCAAAAAAAATAAAATTATTTTCAAAATATATATTTATAACTCATTTTAATTTTTTTTATATATTTTATAAATAGTTTTAGTTTTTCATTATCCATAAAAACTTCTCTATATTTATATTTTATTTTAATTATACGAATAAAATTAAGCTTTTTCACGAGTCAAATGTACACTATAGTATTTGGAAGTTTATGAAAAATTTGAACCCATATTTTCATGGAATAACGTGATTAAAAAAAGAAAATAATAATAAATCAATGGCAGTAAAAAGAATAAAAAAAAAAAAAACGGAAAATCGTAATTTGATTTTCCTTCAAAGGCGAAGCCTTTCACGGAACTTTTGGAATTATATAAATGGAGGAAGAATCGTGTCATATCGTTCAGTGCTCACATCCAAACGAAACGGGTCATTCCGAAGCACTCCCCTCTGAGGCCTTGTATTGGGGTTAGGGATTTTAGCGAATCTATTCTATTTTCTTATGGCTGCGGAACACTTCGTTGGGTCGGCGGCCGATGCGGCGGCGAAGAAACCCGAGACTGAGAATGGGGTTCCCGATTCTATTTCCTCCGTAATTCCTGGATGGTTTTCTGAAATCAGCCCAATGTGGCCTGGTGGGTTTTTTCCTCTCTAATCTTATATTTTTTTCTTTCTGTTTGGCTCTGAGATTTGTTAGATGATTGAGCAATATAATTGTTCTTGTGAGTTTTTTTTGGAACTGGGTTTTGTTATTTGTTGAGAAAATTAAATGATTTAATGTCATGCAGGAGAGGCTCACTCCTTGAAGGTGGAGAAGGTTTTGTTTCAAGGGAAGTCTGATTATCAGAACGTTTTGGTCTTTCAGGTATTCATGCTGTGAGGTTGAACTTTATGATATATTGTTTTGTAGTGTGAGTTTTTTGCTTTGTCTGGCTGATATATTGAAGTTGTGGTTTATGAATCCTGCAGTCGTCAACTTATGGGAAGGTTCTGGTTTTGGATGGGGTGATTCAGCTTACAGAGAGAGATGAATGTGCTTATCAAGAGATGATCACCCACCTTCCGCTTTGCTCAATTCCAAATCCCAAAAAGGTTTTTCTTTTACTGTAGTGTTTTGAAAACGTTTCAGAACTTGTATCTGGAGTCGTAAGTTTTTACATGCGATGGTCGTTTTTAAATCCCATACCTTTAGTAAGAAACTAAATGAGAAGCAGGGCATGCCAGTGACCTTTTTTGTTGATATGTATTTTAAGTTCTAGTGTTTGTTTTAAGTAATTTTTAAATAGTTTTTCCTCACATGTGAGGATGGAGTGGGGATTCGAACCTACAATCTCTGTTGGGCATTAATGTTGTTTAATAAAATGTTTACGATTGTCATCCCTGCTGTCATCTTTTCTTGCCGAGCTTATGCATGCTTTCTTGTGAAATTGGTTGGTATCTGAGATAGTGAACTTTTGCTTGAATTTGCTCAAATGCTCTCACAGGCGCTTAGGGTTTCCTTTTTCACAAATGTCTGTGAATTTATTGTATCATATTGGTTGGTGATATTTTGCTTATTTGTTTCATTGTTTTCTTACCCAATTACTATTGTTAGGTTCTAGTCATTGGTGGAGGAGATGGTGGTGTCTTGCGAGAGGTGGCTCGTCATTCATCTGTTGAGCAGATAGATATCTGTGAAATCGACAAGATGGTTGTTGATGTAAGTACTAACTTCCCAGGATTATCAGCTATTTTGCTCTTTTAAATACAAAGTTGTTATGATTGACACTTGAGGTGTTCATATGGTTGTGATAAATGTGAGGAACCTCTTCTGAATTTTGATTAAAATACTATTGCCTACATCTTTCTTTGCAGGTTTCTAAAGAATTTTTCCCTCGTGTGGCTGTTGGGTACGAGGATCCTCGTGTCACTCTTCATGTTGGTGATGGTACATGATCGATCATCTTCTCATCAACTCTTCCTCAACCCCCTCTTTTCGTATAATATCTGAACTTTGTATATTGGTGTGCTTTGTGTTGCAGGTGTTGCATTTCTGAAGGCTGTTCCTGAAGGCACTTATGATGCAATTATAGTGGATTCTTCTGATCCTATCGGTAATTATATCTCTTTTGTTTCAAGGCGAAGATGGAACGATATGTTGGATTCTGTTGAAAATGGACATCCTTTGTCATCTTACAGGTCCTGCACAAGAGCTTTTTGAGAAGCCCTTTTTTGCTTCAGTTGCCAAAGCTCTTCGACCAGGAGGTGTTGTGTGTACTCAGGCAGAGAGCATCTGGCTTCACATGCATATCATTGAAGACATTGTAACAAACTGCCGCCAAATATTCAAAGGCTCTGTCAACTATGCATGGACTACTGTTCCCACATATCCAAGGTACACTCATGACCACCTAACAATCTGGCATTCCTTGTGCCTATGGCCGTGAGTGTGATATGCAGTCGCTCCTGGTTCATTTAGAAATTATACTAAAAGATCAGTTTTTATTTCTATCATGTTGATCTCTTGCAATTTCCTTTGCTGATGTTCTTCGTTTTGAATGTTGCTTTTTCTAAACATCAACCTGACCCATATTTCAGTGGAGTGATTGGGTTTATGCTCTGCTCAACCGAGGGACCTACTGTCGATTTCAAGCATCCAGTAAACCCAGTCGAGGTGAACGGCATCGACACCGAAAAGACTCCACTCAAGTTTTACAACTCCGAGGTGGGATCTGTTGTCAACCCTTCAAAATCTTATTATATAACATTAATGTACTTCCATCTGACTAGAACTGAAACCTCTCTTTGGCTGTTGTTTTGTCGAAAATCTTTCAGATTCATGCAGCAGCTTTCTGTTTGCCTTCTTTTGCGAAGAAGATTATTGATTCAAAATGAACATGAAAACATTTCCCCACAACAGCATTGAAGTATGAAGAAGCAGAAACTTGCTGTGTTGGAGCACCGTCCTTTCATCCTCAACCATGTATGTAATAAGTCAGAGACTTAAAGTAGAGTCAAAATGGTCGGTTTTTAATGTGATCAAGGTCATAAAAGTTTCTTGAGATTTTATTATGAGTAGTAGAATTAGGTTTTGTTTTCCCCAACAATTTTCCCCCATCTTTTTTTTGTTTTTAATTTGTAATGTGACCTCTGATGTTCTTCTAGGTTGGTTGAATAAATAGGCTAAATTAATATATTTAGCCCCCCTATGTTTGGGTTCTCGTCTTTTCCTCCTTATCTTCTCTGGTCGTTTCAACTTTCAATTATATTCTTGGGATCATTTAATATAAATGTTCATAATATGAGAATTTAAAAACAATATCCACGACCATAAATTGATGGATTAATTACTTTTATATATAATAGAGAACTTTTTTATTTAATGAATTACACACTACATTTGTTTGGATTAGGTAAACTGTTTGGTTTTCGAAAATGAATCAAAGTGTTGTTTTTCAAAATTGTTTATAAAAATATGTATACCATTCGAATTGGGACCTAAAATTAACAAATAAATCACAATTTGGGAGTTATAAAACTGATTTTTTTTCTTTGAAATTTAAATATTGTATGTACCTAGAACCTATAATAGCCGAGCTGATACTCTAAGGAAGCTAAGGTTGAATAGCTTGACATGTGTTTGAATCTATTCCTTTTCCTAACAAGTTAGGAAATTGTGCTACTCTACTTTAGACTTTTTGTCACCACCACCCTTTGTGGCGTTATTCAATTTTGAACTGCATATAATTTCATGAAATTAAGTCAAATTAAAATAAATATTTGTATTATGTGCAATTGGGGGTAAATATATATATATATATATATATATCTTAAAAAATAATAAATTTCAATTTTGTTAGAATTCAATTGGATGGAATCCATCGTATTCTTACTTTTATATATAATAGATATTAAAGTAGATGATGAGGATGAAGTTAAAACATAAAATATTTATTAAAAAAAAAAAAAAATCCAGATGCTGAAACGCTGACTCTATATTAATTGAGAATAGTGCGTTAAAGATCACCTCACAATAAAACCAATGACGATTCTCTAATTAAAAATGGGGTCTTAAGCGTATATTTCTCTATGCAACGAACAAACAAGAAACAATCAGAGAATAAATAAGAATTCAAATGTCCAACAGCCACCACAAACTAATGAGAAGATAACAGTGGCGGTGGTCTAACTTAAGGAGAAGTGTGATTGAAGGAAGCATATCAATGATGGAAGGAAGGTTGGTGGAGCAAGGCAGAAGAGTTGGGGAGAGCGATAAACACAAGTTGTGAAGCTCAGAAGATGCCGATGCTATAAAACGAGTAGAATCTCTCACGAATAGTTTCGTGCATGTAATAGAAGAAGCTCGTAAAACGTTGATAGGCGAGAAGATGATGAGCAGAAAATCACATAAAAACAGCTTCATCTTCTTCAAACCACCTAAAAAGAGGGTTTAACAATATAGGCAGCCTTCTTGCAGAAGAGTGCAATACAAACAGCATGCAACCAGTTGTAGAAACAAGAAGATGATTGAGGAGCAGAGCAGATATTGAGAACCGTAGTGATGCACTAAGATGCAGTTAGCTGAGTAACGATGCCATATATAGCCGAAAATCACACCTCAAAAGAACATGAAAGAAAAAAAAAACAGCCAACAGATAAATCTTTAGGATCGTCCAATGAAAAAGAAATATTGATAAAGAGATAGAAAGGTATATATAAGAACTCTAGGTAGTAGATATAATTTTGAAAGCAAGAAAGAAACCTCCAAGTTTCAGCGGGGCGGAAGAGAGCCAACACAAAATGGTGCCTGACAGAACCCCATTTCATGGCTTAAAACACTTCGTAGACACCCATCCAAATCCAGGTTTCAAAGAGAACCAATTGTCAGTCGAACTTAACTACATGATTCCGGTTCACTCCACAATTCCCTATTAGAACTACAGTATAGCAGAAACACCATCTAAGTTCTACCAGCACAGCATCCAGCCTTGATTCCAGCATCAATCTCTGCAATAATGATTAACATACAACTCTCAGATCGATGTATTTTTATGTAAAAACAGAAGTTTGGAATATATTGCTGAATCAAGTATGTATTGACAAGCAATCAATTTGCTCAATATATTTCTACAAACAATCAATTTGTAGAAATGTTATAGGCCTCATAATGAAAACATATGCCAGGAGGGGTAAAACGGTTAAGATATTCCTTATTAGTTAAGAGAGAGATTAGTGATGGCCTGGAATGAAGACTTCAAAAGCACCACCATCGTCACTGCCGTCCAAGTAGCCTTATTCTACAGCACTAATTCCCAATGATCACCCAAGGCCCATCACCCATGTGCTCAAAACAACCTATCTAAGCCAATAACGTTCTCTCTCCTCTCAGTAACTAAATAGTTTTTGTGAATAGTTCTCATGACTAAGAAGTAACGCATACCCATTAGCATAAGGTGAAGCACGACGAGCATGACGGTATGGAGGAGATCTGCTGTAGCTACGACCACGCTTAGGAGGTGTAATGCTGCGACGTCGTGGGGATCTTTTACCACGAGGACTGTTACTCCTACACAAGAAAAGGGAAAGAAGTGATAGAACGTCAAGACCTAAACAACATATAAGACCAAACCACCAGTTCATTTGACATCAGTTAAATAACTTGTCGTGTTTAAAAAACACAAACAGCTTTAACACACCTGCGGCCATATCTTTCATAGCTTGGACTCCGACGGCGCCGAGGAGAAGGACTACGACGCATACCACCTCCCACACCTCGTGAGCCCCCACGTGAACGACATTCACGAGCAAAATGTCCAGGCTCACCGCATTCATAACATTTCAAATCATCACCACCACCGCCGCCACCACGGCCACGACGACCACCACCTCCGCCACCACCTTTAGAGTTGTGAGAAAGCTCCACACGCCAACCATTTTTCCCTAAAAAAGGAGCCCAAATAAAAATCACACATAAAAGATAAGATAGAAGAAAAGTTTAACAAGGCTCAACAAGACCTCCACACTGTAGAGAAAGCATCTTGAAAACTTTTGAATTCTCTCATTTCCAAAGCATGCTTTATAACATGGCAATATCTGAATCATTCCATAGCACCTTTGAAAGGATGAAAACAAAGGAGTTGAAAGACTAGATTTCCAACTTGCGACACTTGTTGAAGCTCGAAGAGATCCAAAACACAGTGAACAACATACCCAAAAAAAAACAATTGAAAAAATGAAAGAGAAAGTATGGAAGTAGAGATTAAATTGATTCACTTCATCATGCTTGCACATGATGCACGAGTTGGGGCTAGGCCACTAGGATTCAGGGAGCGCTTGCAAAGTTTATTGCAAGTATTTAGCCCATTATGGAATAAAGTTCACATGACGACTTGAACTGCTAGCCTTCTTAGGCACTATAACCTTCCACACCAAAGAAATTGTGTGCTGGCTCAAGATAGAATGAATATCAAAAACGAAATTAAAAATATGATTTTGAAGAATGGCTTCCATAACCTTGAGTTTCTACATCTTAAAATCATGATAATTCCCAAAATCATATTTTTAAGCATATTGGAGAGACAGGCCCATTCATTACCTCTTTTTCAATAAGGTGCTTTCTAAGGATAAAGTAACATTTGAAGAATCTACAAAATTTCTGTGATGTAGTTCAGTTTTGTGGACAAAAGTTGATACTAGACTAGATCGATAATATTAATAGATTTTTAACTCACTGCTGTAATGAAAACTAGATGAATAAGAGATAAAGAAAAACCCTTGCTGATAGTTGATTGATCATATTTCACTAGTAATCGAAAAAAGCAGGCCCAAGCGCATACAGCATATATATACAGAAGAAAATATCATTTGATAGAAGGAATGAAAATTGAAATGCCAATTTGATATACACAAGGAAAAAAGAAAAAGAATACATAAATCACTTATTTAAAACTGACCATCCAATGCTTGTATTGCATCTAGAGCATCCCTGCGATCATCAAACTCAATAAATGCATATCCTGGAGGCCTTCTAGCAACCCAAACACTGTATATTTTATTCAAAAATAAATTCAGTATGCACTATAATACAAAGGAACGATAAAACAGAAATATAATATCAAATTATAGCAATACATGCTGTAAACTATCTCGTTTTATTAACTTATATGCAATTAAGGTAAGGTGTAAATGTCCTTGCAGCAAAATCTTGACAACAGATCGCAAGGATAGCCATCAGCAAACTTCAGAGCACATATCTCAGAGTGTCTGCATCCAGTTCTTAAACAAATGACTAACGATAAGGGGGATTTTGATCTTATATGTATAGAGCAGCATCCAATTAGTGAGCTGCTATTGCTTACGGGTAGAAACCAACCGGACTTTATGGTATTCAGAATTAAAAACAGACGTACTGACAAAGTGCTTTCTTTGGGCTCTCGTGTATAGAAGTTTGAACACAGCCAACAAGCTGCAAAGAAAGCTTCCTAAGTCTACACTTAACTCTTCAGTTTGCTGCCTGTGTTACAAGAGTGAGGAAACCTTGGATCATTTATTTATCCATTGCGAGTTTGCAATGAAGGGCTGGCTGAGATTGTTTGAGATCTTTAATATTCAGATTTGTTTGCCCCAGAATGTCGAGATCTGGTTTAGGGAAGCTGCTGGTCAGAGGATGTTTGGCCGGAAAGGGAAGATCTTGTGGAATAGTTGTGTTCGTGTGCTTCTTTGGGGAATTTGGTTGGAAAGGAATAGCAGGATTTTTAAAGATAGTTTTAATTCTTTTGATTCTTTTTGGTCTGTGGTCCAAAACACAGCGTCCTGGTGGTGCTCAAACCACACAAATCTTTTTTGTAATTACATGCTTTCCATGATTTTTAACAACTGGAAAGCTTTGTTGGTTTAGAGGTCTTTTAGGAAGGGCCTCCTTGGCCCTTGCCTTTAAGTTGTTTATTGCCGTTATTTAATATATATCTCTCTGTTTCTATTCAAAAATAAATAAAACAGACGTACTGACATTCAAAGAGACCAAATAATGCTTTTTCTGCTCTGTTTCTCTTACCCTACAGAGTGAATGTCTAGGTTTGGCCAGGTAAGACACCATGAATAGATAGTAAACTAGTGCAAAAAATGTAAGGCTAATACTGAAAGAACCCATGAAGTTAATATCAAGACATGTAGCGAAAAAGAAGGCAAACGCATAAAATAAATCCCAGGCTTCCCATCAGACTGCCGATTGAAAAAATCCAAGAACTAAAAATTGCACATTTTTACAAATCTTGCGTCTAAAAGATGCTAATTTAAGAAATACATGTAAAGAGTGCCTCGATACAAAAATTTCAAACAGAAATCACCTCCTAAGAACACCGAACATTCGAAATTCATCTTCGAGATCCCTCTCTGTAACGCGTGGATCCAGATTACCAATATAAACTCGAGTCATTGTAAAGAATGAGCGAAGAACCGCCTGAAAAACAACAAGATGCTAGTTTGAGAAAATGAATCATCCCAAAAATAAACAGGAAAGCACGGAGAGGAGTCAGAGTTTAATCCAAACAACAAATTGGGATGGGAATAACACAACCCTCCCATCCCCAGGATGCGAAAGCTGCTATAACGAAAAATAAGTCTACACATGGTAAAGATACACACAAAAAGAAGTCCACGTACGAAGTATTCCAAGAGATGATAAGAAATGAAGGAAGAAAAAACAAAATCGAAGCGCTAGTTCAAGGATTCCTCGTTGAAAAAAAGATGAAGAATTAGGGTTATGCTCGTCTTGATCGTGAAGCTGAAGCTTACCAAGACAAAGATCTCGCGGAATCGACGGAAAGTAGGAAGAGATCACCCGGTGATAATGAATTAAAACGGCACTGTCCGTCCGTAGTCGCAGAGCTCCGAAGCTCGGAAGTCTGCAGAAGGTGACAGTCAAGTGATGTGTGAGTTTGGTTTTCTTGTTGTCGATGAAGAGACCCATATTGGGCCGATCTGTTCTTACCAATCTGGGCCCAATAGATCTCTATGGGTCAATGGGCCGGATTTTCTTTTGGGATAATTTGTGTACGGCTGAAAATAAATTATTCAATTAAAAATGTATTTCCAATATTAAATTCATTTGATAATTATAATATTCAAGTATATTAAAAATAATAATTAAGTATATAGTAATATTTTTTAAAAAATTGAAAATATAGCAAAACCTATCATCTATCGATAATAGACTCTTATAATTTATTGGTGATAGACCAATATTTACGACATGGTCTATCAACCTTGACAAATTTTTTTTTTAAAAAAAATGTTACTATATATGCTAATATTTTGAATCTAACTGTTATATTTGCAATTATTCAAATTATATTTTGATCGATATTTTTTTTAAATGAATCGATTCAAAAATTAAATTTTATTTAAAATTGATTAAATATATTTAATAATTTTCCTATAACATGCATATGTTTAAAAAAATTGTAGCGATAAGGTCCACGATAATAAAAATAAAATAAAACGATTTCTAACCAAAAAAAAAGGACAAGAGTAAATAAACTATAATTAAATTATTGGGTCTAATGAGTTTGGATTTGGTTGGTCCGTGAATATGACTTTTGGGTCCAATTTTTGTTGGACTTGGGTTTGAACTTTGATCCAATATCTTATTCGGCCTAATTTTCACCATGGACTTGAATTGGGTTCAACTCGATAAATATAGTTGCTCGACCGGATCTAATTTATAATTTTTACACTAAACTTGACTTTCTTTGCAACCATATAACAAAATTTAATTGGTCGAAATTTCTCATTCATACGATAAAATCCAAAAAGCTACTCTGTCACATTATGGTAACATCGTTTAATAATTTTATTAATTCTTACCATAACTTTATAATTTTATTTTAAGTACTTTAACATACATATGTCAAATGAACTCAGCTTTTTAAATTTCATTAAACTACACACGAATAATTCTTATCATACTTTTTAAATTTCACTAAATTACACAAAAAAGAAGGAAATTAGATAAGTGTTCTTTTTTTTCTCTTATAAACGAAAACATGTTATAAATGTGACAAATTAAAAAACAAATAAATAAAAATAAAAAGATATTTTCACGTATGTTTAAGTACATATCTCCTATAAATTATTTTAAATTATAAAAACTTTTAACAATATTTATAAACGTAGCAAAGTGTTATCGTTAATAATTGATAGATTAAGATAGACTACTACTTGTGTTTAGACACATATGTCTATCGCGATCTATCATAAAATATATAATATTTTACTATATTTTGATTCGATTTACTATATTTGAAACAGTTGTATTATAATAAACATCGATATATTTATTTATTTGTTTCACGGTGGACTATATTTAAATTGCGTGTCTAATAAAGCCTCAAGCCACTTATTAAAGTATTGATATTTACTTTTAAAGGTGATAGGTACGAAATTATATTGTATTAAAATTATAATAACACCAATGAAGAATATTTGAACCAACATTCACTTAATTTTCAAATCGTTGAATTTTACTTTTCTTTTATTGAAATTGTATTTAGTCAAATTAACTTTTATGTTACTATATATATATATATATATATATATATATATTAAGACTTGAAACTACCCATTGTAGACTGAAATTAGAAAACTCTTAAATGAAAATTATGTTTTTGGTTCTCACTTTTCTAGATATTTACCTTAAAGTTTTGGTCATTGACTTTCATAAACATTTAATTTGACCGTTGTTGCAAATTTTTGTAATTTCTTTTAATTTTCAAATTATTAATTTTAACTTGATTTCAAGTCGACGTGGTTAGAACGATGTATCAAACTATATCCTAAAATGTTAAGTTGATAAGTCGGCCAAGTGTGAAATAATAACAAAAAAAAACATAAAAAGAAAAAAAAGAAAAACGACGTGACATGTGTGTCTATGCTATACTTTCTTTTTGACTTGCACTCAATCCTTGGGATGTTGCGATACAACTTTAATTTAAAAAAAAAATTGATATTTATTTTTTTTCGACTGTAAAGAAAATCTGTAGCATATTAAATTAAATTTTATATAGGTGATCACAATTAATTGAACTCGTAACTTTTAGCCATTAATAAAGGTCAGAGTTAACAATACAAATTTAATATTAACTAAGATATGCTCAATCTAACTTATTTTAATAAATGATTGAATATCTATCGATATCTCAATATATCTATATAGACATTAAAAATTAAAACGATATCTCTAATATCTTTTATAAATACCCATAAAATATAATAAATTATTGTCTAGTAATATAAATATGAATAGGAATTCGAATTCGAATACTAGTATTACTTGGTTTGAAAGTTAATGCAAATATTGTTTATATAAATTATCCAATATTTTGAATTCAATATTGATATAGGTGTAAGATTGGAAGGTTAGATATGAATATTGACATATTTTAATCTATGGTGTTTATGAAATAGGGAACAAATAAGAATTAAATAAAAAAAAATTGAAATAATTTAAAATTAGGAAAAATAAAATGGAAAGTTAAAGGAAATACCAAACCAACAGTTCCCCTCTCCATGTTATGAGTCTATCAAACTTTATTTATTGTCTTTGCTTTTGCCACATCCAACTTTATGTCATTTTCTTTTCCTAATTAAGTTTTGGACGCCTTTTTTTTATTATTATTATTTTTTTAATTACACACAGTGAGTTGCTTAACTTAAATCGAAAAAAAATATATATTAAAAAACGATTACCGATATCAAATTTGAGTAGCATAATAGTCATAAACAACAAGGAAGTGATAAAAAAAAAATTGTTGAAAATATTTCGTTGGTATTTTGAATTTAACATTGCTTTTGATATGTTATAGGATGTGAAGTACAACAAGAGTATAGTATATGACTTGATGACTACGAATTGAGTGACGTTATGAACGATTGTACAAATGATGTACGTATACTGTGAAATAAACGAGACTGTCTGCAAATTCGATACAAAATGAGATAAATTCTCGATAACGATACCATAAGAAAAGAGTTAAGCAAATGAATCTAGAAATATTGCGATGAATACCTTATCTATAGACCGAATATAGATATATATATATATATATTTATTGGGGGGTTAAATATGTATAAATAAAATAATGAGGGCTCAATCCAAAGTGAAGAAGAAATATAGTAATTAATAACCTATAGTTTATTATGAGGATATGAAAATAGTGTTGTCTTACGTGGATCCCAAAGGTTCACAATATCCCATTACTCACCACCATATTAATTTCGTCATAAATTGAGTTTTTTTTTTATAAGAATAATATAATAATTTTCTTTATTATTCTAATAATAATAATAATAATAATTTTCTCCCTTCTTTAGTGTTCCCCGTATTCTCAAATATCAAACACAAATGTTGGTGGTCTACTGTTCTTTTTAAAGTATTCTTTTACAGGTAATTATATGGTAATTATATGTTTGAAGTTCACATGATTGGGTCATAAAAAAATGCATATTTTTTGTATAGTTAGTAACTTTCAATTCTTTAAAGTCCTCGTATCATTACTTTCATATCCTCAGCATCTCTCTCATTTAGATGTAATATTAGTTCATTTATGTCTCCCTTCTAAATTTGAAGTGTTTTCTTCTATTCCTCCAACACCATTCCAACATTATTGGAATAATAGATTGGTTGGTGATAAATTTGGTGTTTAACTTAATATAAAATATAGAGAAATTATTTTAAAAATATCTATAAACATGGTAAAATATCACAATCTATTTGTTTGTTATAAATCATGATAAACCAAAATATACTACTATTTGTGTCTATCATGATACAAATAAAACATGGACAATAATCTACCTTAGTGATCTATAGGTCTATCGTAAACAGACTTTGATATTTAGTTATATTTTATAAATATTTTGGTTCATTTGACTATATTTGAAAACGTTCCAATAAAATATACACAACGATTTTATTAATGTGCTCTACCTATATACATTCACTTCTTCATGGTTAATTAAGAACTTAGCATGATATTAAATACAAGACAAATATTTTTTTCCCTCTTAATTATAATTGTTAGGTAACCATTCAAAATTTACATAAATTTTTAATAATATTCGTCTAACAAATACATAAATCCAAAACATAAAATATATATATAAAAAGAAGACTATTAACTAATTTTGCTTATTTTAATAACAAAAAGGATTTGGTATATATATATAATATTAATTATCCACACGTATTTTATAGACCTTCCAAGTAAATGGACGTCTTTGAAAATCTCAATTAATTAATTAATTAACAGATGTCACCAAAATTTATATTTATTGAATATCTCAATATATGAAATATAAAAATGTCATAATCAATTTTTGTTGAATTTTAAACAACTTTCGTGAAGGAATTAAAGTTAATTATTTCTTTGAGTGTGACTTTATTATTATTATTCTTTTTATTTCTAGAAACTCTTTGGATTTGGAAGCATTAATTCAATAAAAAAATTATATTAAAAAAAAAAAGAGTTTGGCATTGAAATAAATATTTAAAAAATAACATTGCGAGACATGTGCTGTTTCAAAGAAAAATGGGAATCTCGTTGAATGGTGACATCGACTTTGGGTTATTTAATTAATTTGATAAATTAGGCTAAGATTACAAATAAAATTGGGTTTTTTATTAAAATAATAATAATTATTATTGTTATTAATATTATTTTATTTGTTTTAAAAAAAAAAGAGTTGGTAATGGTTGGCAACTTTATTATGGAAAAAGAGAAGTTGTTTAATATTGACCAATTCTGATAACCTATCAGGCACTACCTGATGGGGGTACCACTTCTCTACTTATGATATATATATAATATTTTATTTAATTCTTAATTAATTTTTTACTTGAAATACAAAAACATTTATTTTAATTCTTAATCATACTTGTGGTTAAATTCATGGATGGAAAAAAAGTTTATGTGGGCTTACATGTTGTTTCAGTAAACAATAATATGAAGCATAATTTGTTAATTATTTAGTTTATTAACATAATTCGAGAGTTTAATTTTGAAAATGTTAAATGAAACGTAGACAGTAAAATAAAGAAATCAATAAAATTTGACATTACAAATAGCTCGTAATTTTTAATTCAAATAACTATATAAAGTTTAAAGATTGAGCAAAAATTAAAAAATCAAATGAATATTTTAGGAGTGTAAAATAAAACGAAAGAGTTTCAAATATAGCAAAGAAAGTTAAAAACTATTTATAAATATAATAAAATATATCAAATTCTCTATTAGTTTTTTCAAATATATACATATATAAAACAAATTATTTACAATTTATAGAAAAACCCACTAAAAGATTAAATCAATTATATTTGATTTTTGTATGAAGTGTAAATATTTTGTCAATTTTTCTATTTTTGATAATTTCCAAATTCAAAATTCCCCAACTATATAGGTCATTTAAGTTTTTTTTTGGTTTATAGTTTAAAAAAAATATGCAGGGATTAACCAACCACATAAGATCGAATTGAAAAATAAAAATGATAATATTGTGAATTTGATAAATATAAAGTTACGAGATTAGAATGTTACCAATCAGATAACTTTAACTAAAGATATTTCCTTTTTTATTAATAGAAAAATAATTTTAAAAAATAAAAAACAAAGTTTTTCAAAAATTAAAATATGTTAATTGAACCATGCTTATTTCCGACCACTTTCTTATCACAAACTTGTATGTCACTTTCATTCATGTTTCGATTTTGAGTTCATTCTTCAATGTGGTCAAAAAGCAAGGTTGGTTGTCTACATATAAAAATTGGTGTTACACGTTTTAACTATTTGGGTATTTATTTTTCAACCCTCAATCTTTGTAGAATTCAAAGATAGACCCATTTAAATTCAATGGACACATGAAGCAAAAAAGAAATAAGGAGGTTGAAATTTGGAAGTCAAATATATGGGACCCCACTCATAATACTCACCCTCTCTGTCCCACCAACTTAACACCAAACCATCCAACATTACCTTTTACCACTTCAAACTTCTAAATTCGTTTTACCAATTTACCAATTGAGTTTTTGTTGTACCGATGATCCATTTTTAGGGGTTCATTTGAAATTTTGTCAAAAAATTAGAAGATAATGAAAAACAGTCGTTTGATTACGTCAATATCCATGATTTTACCATTTTATCTCTGATTTGAGAAAATCATTTTTTATTCACTTCAAAACTCTAAATTTCTTCCTCAGTTTTACTTATTTTCAATTGAGTTTTTTTTTTGTGTACTGATGATCCATTTTCAGGAGTTCATTCAAAATTTGACAAAAAAATTAGAAGTGAATGAAAAATGTTCTTCTGATTACGTTTGTTTTTACTATTTTGTCTCTGATTATAAAAGGTCGTTTTTCATTCACTTCTAATTTTTTGACCAAATTTTGAATGGGCCCCTGAAAATGGATCATCCGTACAAAAAATCTTTACCAACTCTCTCGAACCTTCTATTGATATAAACGTAACTCAACGATAATTGACGTAATTTTTTTTTTGTAAAGATTAAAGATTTAATATTATTATTATTATTAATGTGACTCATGCACATTATCTTATAGTTTATCTTTTAAGCTTAATATTTTAATGGGTTCATTAAATACTTTTAAAGGAGTTGTCTATGTAAAGATAAAACCCATTAGGAAGTGTCTACTTGATATTTATTATTGTTTTATACAATATTAGAATTTAATTGTACAATCATGTTGTTAAAACTTACACAATATCTCATCCTAAGTTTATTGGAATTTAAAAAAAATCGTTGCATTTGTATCGGGATTTCAAACTTATAAATTTAAAGGTGTGTTTTCAATCTTAACTCTAAATTTATCTTTTAAATTTACAATATAATGATACGTTTTTTTGTCGAAGTAAGTTTTTTTCGATCGTACACGTTTAATTAAACTTAAATTAAAAGTTACTCATTTAAAATTAATTAGATTGTTGGTGGTGTAAGTTGTGAGGTTGTCCCATGCATTTTTGTTGGTTTATTTATCATTAAATTGATGAATGGATTACATTTTTTATAGCCACCAAAACTACAGTGGGTTTTCTTTTTTGTGTTCTTCGATCTTAAAAAATTCAATTTGTTCTCTTAATATGGATTTCTTGATTCAATACATTTTCCCCATAATTAATGTTATTAACAAAATTTAATGATCTAATTAATTGGCTAAAAGACCTAAACTAGGGTGGATGATGTGAAAGATGTTGATTTGATGTTTTTAGGTAAATTTAATATTAAATTGATACGAGACTTATAAGTTCCACAGTGGACACTACCATATGTAAACATATCATATATTATTTTAGACATCCCAATCCCATTGCTCATTGCTTTTAAGAGGGGCACTACTTAAAAGGTGATTTGGAGAACATAACTACATATTTTATTGTAAGGTCACAGGTGCATTTTTATTGCAGTTGTTATAAAATCCAACACACAAAAACATTAAAGATCGACATAGAAAATTAAGTGGTTCGAAAGCCTGTAGGGTTAGAGGGTTTATACATAGTGACAGAGTACCTCATTTGAATCATATGACTAAACTTGAAATAAAGCATAAAGGAATACACCCCGATCCCCCACCAAGGCTTGTCGCTTCTGGACTCAAACTCGATGGCCTCATGTTTGGTCATTAAGAGCTTCGAGTAACATATTAAAGCATTCCAACAATAGTTTCGTCTGGTAAAAAAAATTAAGAAAAATTATACAGCGTCACTATACATGGATGAAATCGATAAATAACTATATTTTGTTCACAACACAATCATTTCATGCCACCAAAGTCCCAAAGGACGAGAGAATCAATTTTTGCTCAAATGAGATAAAGATAATGATCAAAGGCTTTGAGATGCTTTGTTTTTCTTAGCCACCGCTTACACAAGCTCCACCTATTGGAACTCTTAATTTGCCAACATAGTTTTTTCTTAAAAATTCTTGATAATGACTTATGCTCTCGCACCATTCAATTTTCAAAGGAAGAATCGAATCTCTGAATATAAAGTTGATAAATACAAACAATATCCCGATTACCCCGCACACGTTTTAGAAAGTTAACCATTTAAGTTATTTATGATTAATTTAACACGCTTGGTTTTGCATTAAAACTAACTAATTGATGTCGGATTGCATGTAATTCAATTCAATTTAAATCGTAAAAGTAAATAAGTCTATTCCTCATTTGGTATTCTGAAATTTATTTATTTATTTATTGATCCTCAATTAAATAATAATAATAGGGAATGGGCTTCTTCCCCTATAATGTGGTATCATAGAAAAATCCAAAACTAAATTAATTTCACTTGAAATGGATTCCCTCAAACAAGAATACATCCAAAGTTCCCTTTGTTCTTTCATGTAAAGCATCCAAAATGTCTAAACTTGATCAATACCCAAAGAACTAATCAAATATTCTGCTTAAACATTTTCCATCTCAGAAAGATTTTCCTTCTTTTAATTTTCTGCATTTATCATTCATGAACAATTGCTTGAAAACTTTGACTTGGTTTCTATTTGTAGATCTCTCCTAGTTTTTCCCCCTTTTTTAATGGAATTTTTTGTCACATAACATCATAAACAACAAAACCCTTGAATTAAATAAGTGTTATTGTTAATCTGATACCATTTTAACCCTGTTGTTTAGTCAAAGTTTTGATTTTTAATTTTTTATTTTTAATAATCATAAATGTTCTTCCCTTAAAGAATGAATATCCAAGCAGTCTCAATCGGTGGTTGGGAATTTGGCATGGTTATGTGCAGCACTTCCATGTCAGTTACGTCATCAACATGTTGAGTCAACTCGGCCACAAATTCACTGAGTTCTTTTCTTTTCTTTTCTGGTAAACAAACAGGACTAAATGCAAATTTTCATTGCCATCTGTCCTCCAAAATCAGACAAAAAGGAATGTACTTCTAATTATTTATTTTTCTTCTTCTTCTTCGCTAAATTGTTAAAAGAAGTGTTGAAGAAGAAAATAGCGGTTGGTTTCTCTTCTTTCTTCTTCTTCTTTCTTCTTCTTCCACTTTGACTCTCAAAAACTCAAGTGGGTTTTATTGCTTCACACTGGAAATTTCATTTTCTTACATAAAGTAGAGCTTAAGATTAACCCCATTTGAAATCTTCATTTCTTAGTCCCTTTCTGAATGATTACGAAAAATATTCTCTCTGATTTTCAAAGGGTTTTCTTCTCTTTTTTCTTTCTGTGGCTTTTCGTGTTCGTTCTCCACACATCCCTTTCTATCTCTCATTATAGAGACACGTATGTGTAGTAT
Source organism: Cucumis cinereus (assembly GCA_037974625.1). NCBI lineage: Eukaryota > Viridiplantae > Streptophyta > Magnoliopsida > Cucurbitales > Cucurbitaceae > Cucumis > Cucumis cinereus. The sequence goes on along the minus strand of JBBPDJ010000002.1, from coordinate 3,303,271 downwards.
ATATATGTTTGCGTATTTTTGTTCTTTTTTTCTCATTTTAGTGTTGCAGAGACTTTTGGGTTGTTAGTATATTCCTGTATTTTCTCCAAAGTAGTAAGGGCGTTTTGCATTTTCGTTTTCGTTGAGTTTTTTGGTTGAAATTTTTTATTGAATTTTGAGAAATAAAAAAATGGGTTTCTTCAGTATCTGGCATTCGTAGGCAACTCATCGTGGATCTGGGATTTTTAAAATACTTTTGTTCCGCTATCCGTCTTCTTCCCTTCTCTCTAAAAGCTGTTTGAGGACGGTGTCTTGTAGTCGTATAAAGTTTCCCCCAAATAGAGATTTGAGTTTTTGAGTTGAAAATGCTTCTATTCAACTTTTGAAAACTTGACCATTCTATGGTTATGGATCTGGAAAGTGGAGTTGTTAGTGAAAAGAATGCGAAGGTAAGTTCTGTACATTCTATTACATGCATTTTAACTTCTCCCCTTTTCATTTCAATTCGTTTTTTGAGTGATTTCACTTTAAACCCATGTCGATTTTACTGTTTTTGTCCTGTAGAAAGATTCATGGAAGACGATTTTGATGATGGCTTATCAGAGTCTTGGGGTTGTTTATGGAGAGTTGGGAACTTCGCCTTTATATGTGTATAAGAACACTTTTGCAGAAGAGGATATCAATCATACCAAGAGCAACGATGAGATTTATGGGGTTTTGTCCTTTGTTTTCTGGACTCTCACCATCGTTCCTTTGCTCAAGTACATATTTATCGTTCTTAAAGCTGATGATAATGGGGAGGGTGGGACATTTGCTCTGTATTCGTTACTGTGTCGACATGCTCGAGTTAGCTCATTGCCTAATACCCAGTTGGCTGATTCTGAACTTACTGAGTATAAGATGAATGTCCTTGGTCCACCATCTCAACAAAGTTTTGGATTTAAACTCAAATCAGCATTAGAAAAGCGTCGGGTTCTGCAGAAATTCTTGCTTGTTCTTGCTTTAATTGGGACTTGCATGGTGATAGGGGATGGCATCTTAACACCAGCTATTTCTGGTAATCATCTCTGACTCAGTATCACTGTTTCATTTTTTTTCTCTGTTGGGTTTTTTAAATTGGATGTTTGTTTATCATTGATTTCTTGTTTTAACTTCCTGTCAGTTCTTTCGGCGGTTTCTGGCCTTGAGCATACCATGGGAAAAGAACATCACCAATGTAAGAATCTACACTTGCTCTTGTTTAATTGGAACTTGTCTTGTTTGTTTCTGAGGACTAGAAGTAGAAAAATTCACAGAGGAGAGGGGGAGGGAGAAAGTAAGAAATGAATTTCCATTAACTGAATTCTACCAATTTTTGTCTAAACTGTTGGATGTTGTTTTGAGCATCCAACTTCACTTGTCTTCTTATGAATGAGAGGTCACTGTCCATTGCTTTCATATGTTAATGCAATCATCACAAACAGTTGTCAACAATATTTATTGCTATGCTAACTTGGGAGACCATCTTGACAAGTCTCATCCCAAGTTGCAATCTATTGTATCGAATTGTTTACTGTGTGGGATAGGACTTAACATCCCACTACTTATATAACTGTTGGAGGGTAGTGTATGAGAAGAGGGGAGCACTGTGTAGAAGACTGAACTTTGGCAGTATGATTCTTCTCTTTCACTAAGAAGTAGGGAAAAAGACTTAAATGATGAAGAATAGTTAGATGAATGGGAGAAAATAGAAACTTGCAGTTTAGGAATGAGGTTGAAAAATTAAGTAAGGGTAGTACTATGCGAGCAACTTGGAGCCGTTTCGCCTCTCTCTTTTGCTTAAGGGAGTTTTTGGTTTTTCTTGACTGCTCGTAGAAGAGAAAGAAATGCTTCGTCCCTTTTAGGCATGTACCTTTGTTATAATTATAAGCATGCAAGTCAAAGTAGAAATCATTATTGTCAAGCCTATGCTTTGATTATAGAAGTAATTTCATGTAATGGTTATTTGACCCTTCAACCCGCTTTTATGATTTATGGTGAACGAGTATTCATTTTCTGTAGTGCATTATTTGCTGTCACAATAGTCTATTACTAACTACTTCCATAACTTCCTGAATCACACCCAGCTTCTCTATCACTATCCAAATGTACGGAGTATATAATGACATTGCAAGTAATGATTTTTAGTTGGGATACTGGGTGGGGGTGTTGTTCTATTATGAGGAGAGATACTAATCTATTTTGACTATTTTCAATAAAGGAAAAAAGAAGATAGTCCATTGAATTTGCTCGATTATTTTGTTCCTTTCTTATTCAACCAGTACCTCATCCCATCAATTTTTTTCTTTTACTTCTGTATTATAATTTCTAATATTGGATGCTGTCCAACTCGTCTCATGTAAATTGATGTTCCTGCAGATATAGTGATCCCAATTGCATGCATCGTACTGATATGCCTGTTTGCTCTTCAGCACTATGGCACGCACAGGATCGGCTTCTTGTTTGCTCCCATAGTGATAGTTTGGCTATTGTGTATTAGTGTTATTGGCCTCTACAATATTATCCACTGGAATCCTCGTGTTTATAGAGCAATTTCTCCTCGTTACATGTTCCAATTTCTTAAGAAAACCCAAAAAGGAGGCTGGATGTCACTTGGTGGAATAATGTTGTGCATTACTGGTAAATTTCACACATTTGGTTTGATTTATCATGTTGTATCATTTCAAGCAAAGTCATTCTCTTGTTAATCACATATGGGTATATTCATAATTTTCTAGGTTCAGAGGCGATGTTTGCTGACCTTGGTCATTTTTCTCAGTTGTCAATTAAGGTACGATTTTGAATTTTGGTCTATCTCTACTACTAGTGAGGACTTGTCTTGTAAACCATACGATAATTCTTTTAGATAGCATCTTTGATTGGATGACCCATTGTTGATTATGTGCTATGTTCTTCTTCTCACTCACTGCCATCAGTGATCAAGCTCTACTGATGATGCCCATCTCAATTATATAATATGTCTTCGTTATGTCTTGTATTCTTAGAAACTCCATAGGAGGATGTTTTGCCACCATTCTTGCTTTTGACTACACAGTTCCCTTCTCTCTTATTGTAGCATAAGTACAAGGCAAGTTTGTCTATTTTCTCCAAATCCCTTCTTTAAGTGTCTATCTCATGCATCCCATTGCTAACTTGCTTGTTCGGTCAATGTGTTACTGAGGATTGGTGAGGCGAATTCCTGCAATCACCTTCTTTATCTGTTTAATGAATTCCTTTTATACGTGTTATTCGTATAACTATTCCATTTCAGTCCATTTGTCTTAATTTCTGTGTCTAATGTAATTCCATCGGATGGACTTGCTCTCATAAATTGGAAAGATGCCTTCACACAAGAGCTTTGTCTATATTAAGACACAATATGCAGCTTTTCCTGGTTATGACCTTTTTTTTTTAAGGACAACCCACCTGTCCCTACAACATTTGGGCAAGCTATAGTTTGTGCTTATTTTAAAGGATAACCCATCATTTACTAACTGCCTTCACAGTACCCTGCATATTTGAAAATTGATGTTTGAGATTCGCTTCGCAATGGTTTTTGCTTGCTAAAGTCTGTAACATGTCGCTAATCATAGCATTAGTGTTTAGCTTTTCTGAAGTGTTCCTTGTTCATCTCTACCATTCTCTAACTTATGTCGTCTTAAAACCCATGCAGATTGCTTTCACTTTTATGGTTTATCCATCTCTCCTTCTAGCATACATGGGGCAAGCTGCTTATCTGTCTCAACATCATCCCTCTTCAAATGAACAGTCAATTGGGTTTTATGTATCTGTTCCTGGTAGGTCTTATGATTGGTTTCCCCATGAAGGTTATCTCAGATACATTAATGATTGGGAGTTAGTTGGCTGATTGAATTTTCTTTTCTATTTCCAGATAAATTGAAGTGGCCTGTCCTTATAATTGCTGTGCTTGCAGCAGTAGTAGGAAGTCAGGCTATAATCACCGGAACTTTCTCGATTATAAAGCAGTGCTCTGCTTTGGGTTGCTTTCCTCGGGTCAAAATTATTCATACGTCTTCGAAAGTTCACGGTCAGATCTATATCCCAGAGGTCAATTGGATTTTGATGCTGTTGTGCTTGGCTGTTACCTTAGGTTTCAGAGACACTAAGCGCTTGGGCCATGCCTCAGGTATGATTCTATTTTTTGTTATATACCTATTAAAGGAATCATCTATTTGTTGCACTTTTTTTTTTTGGAGCTAAAACTCTTCTTTTAAAATGTTTGTCTTCAGGTTTGGCAGTGATAACTGTGATGCTTGTTACTACATGCTTGATGTCGCTCGTTATCGTCCTGTGCTGGCACCGAAGTGTTTTTCTTGCAATAGGCTTCATCTTCTTCTTTGGCACCATTGAATCTCTCTACTTCTCAGCTTCTCTCATAAAATTTCTTGAAGGAGCTTGGGTTCCTATTGCGATTTCTCTTGTATTCCTGATCGTTATGTATGTTTGGCACTACGGAACTCTTAAGAAGTTTGAATTTGACATCCAAAACAAGGTTCCTGTTAACTGGCTACTTAGTTTGGGTCGCAGCTTAGGAATTGTAAGAGTCCGTGGGATTGGCGTTGTACAGACAGAGCTTGTCTCGGGGATCCCCGGTATCTTCACCCACTTTGTCACCAATATTCCTGCCTTCCATCAAGTTCTTGTTTTCCTTTGCATCAAACATGTCCCAGTGCCACACGTTAGACCAGAAGAACGGTTTCTAATTGGTCGTATTGATACGAGCGAATACAGACTCTATCGGTGCATTGCACGATATGGTTATCGAGATGTTCACAAAGATGACATAGAGTTTGAGAATGATCTTATATGCAGCATAGCAGAGTTTATAAGGTCAGAGACTCCACAGTCTAGTGATTGTAAACCGGACTTTGATAAAGACGGTGAAAAGATGTCAGTCGTCGGGACATCTTCCACCCATGAAGATAGGATTCAGATGGCCGAGACCGATAACGAAGAAGACTCTGAAGAACTGTACCAAGCTTCAGATACGAGAGAAATAAGGTCACCAGCTCCAGTTCAATTGAAAAAAAGAGTACGCTTCATCTTACCCGAGAGCCCAAAAATCAACACTGATGCAATGGAAGAATTACATGAGCTAAGGGAAGCAAGAGAAGGAGGAGTAGCTTACATATTAGGACGATCACACATGAAAGCAAAACAAGGATCGAGCATGCTGAAAAGGGTGTCGATTGACTTCATTTACGAGTTCTTGAGAAAAAACAGCAGAGAAGCTGACTTCCCAGTAGGTTTATCACATTCATCATCAACTCTTGAGGTGGGTATGATGTATCTTGTTTAAATTTGACCATAGTACCATATTTCTATGTACATATGGGTATAGAAAGTTGTAATATCTGTAAAATAATGAAAAGCAAAAGAAAAAAACAAATCATAGAAAATTCAAAGTGTGGATTAGAGAAAAATCATAAAAAAAAAAAAAAATTGACCCTTTTGTTAATGAAAAGGGTACCCTAAACTTTTTGTACTAACATAACTCAATTAACTTTTTGATAAAGATGCATATTAGTTACATTTATGTGTATTAATTGTAACCATTGTTACTCATGTCCTAACTAGAGTTAAGATTCAAATTTATATATATATATATATATATAATTTTTTGGTAGGAAGTAGTAATCCAGCAATTAATTAAATTAAATTAGCTAATTATTTTCTTCTGCTTTTCACTATATAGATTGAAGATACTTTGTTTGACTTGTTGTCTGGTCACAATTGAGAATGTCAATGAGACATCTTAACAGCTATGTTAGGTGTGATTTTAGGACTTATTAATTTAAGGGAATTTTAGAACAAACATATTATTCTTATTTTTGTATTTTGTTATATTATTGTGTGTAATTATAAAATGGATGCTAATTAATCTGAGTTATATATTATTAGTAGTTCTAATGTCACTTTGGATGTCTACACTATATCGACACTACATATGTTTGTTCCCTATATCTTAATTAAATGTTTTTATATTATAGTTTCTTTTCTATTTTTTTAATTGTTTAATTTTATGTTTTAAAACGGAAATGAATAATAGATAATAGGTTAAAATATCATTTTGGTCTAGTTCGAACAATTAATTTTGTTCATGAAAATTATTATTGTTATTTAATTATTTCGATAAAAAAATTTCGAGAGACTAATTTTGAGGTTTAACTAATATTGAACAAACTTGAAATCAAAACGGTATTTTAACTCCAATAATATCTCATAATTAATTAACTCGATTTAGATAAGCTTAGATCTCTTTCTTTCTTTATGTTAATGACTTTGAGACATTTTATGTAAATCAAAATAAGTAAGTAAGAGTGTGTTTGGAAATGAATAAAATCGACTGCGAAACATATTTTCTTAATGATTCAAAATTAATTTTATAAAATTTAAAAGTATAAAATTAAATTTCAAATAAGTGGATAAACATTTTCTTAAAAAATAAACTTGAAGATGAAAAATAAAGTTTATAAAGCTGGTGCCCGGTTGGTCACCATCCTGGTGGCTGGCCCACGTTAGAGGTGGCGGACCGGCGGCCTTACTTTAAAAAATTATATAAATAAAAAATAAATAATGCAACGTGCCTATTCAATTTAATTCATATTCTTTCTATTTCTTTTTTTTAAAAAAAACAAAATTATCTAAAATCCAAACTTTATGGTCTAAGAAAAAGTTTCTTGCACAATGCGAGTATCATACTCCTTTTGGTCAATTATATATTTAATTTTGTAAAATATTGATAAATCTCACGTAGTGAAACATGCTCTATATTCAAAAGCATATTGATGTGACAAACAAAAAATAAAGATCATAGTACGGAAAATTTATCCGAAGAATAATATTCTAATTTCTAACTAATATTTAAGATATAGGATTGGGGAAGTTTATTTTGTATTTTTAGGTTTCATTTATTTATTTGTATACTATAATTTAATAAATCGTAATTTCAAAAAATTTTAAATTTTCTCTTCAACTTTTATATAAACTAATAAAATAATTGATTATATAACTAATGTACGCAAAAAAAAAAAAAGAAATAGAAATAATAATAAATATCATCCAAACCAATGAGATTGTGAATTTATTTCCACACCATTGAAGGAATGCTAATAGAGATGTTATGTAAAAAAAAGGAAAAAGAAAAAACAATGAACTAACTGCAAAGATTGATTTTATGTTTTATAAAATAAGATTTAGGGATTTGAAAAATCACTAGAACCATTTTGATATACTAGTCTATAACACGTGTAATCCACGTGAAATTTAAAGTTTAATTTTTGTGGATATTTTTCTTTAAGATCATAATTAACATAACAAACACTTATTTAGATTGTTTAACCTTTATAATTTCAACTACGATAAAATAAAAGACAAAAGGGAATATATGAAAATTTTACATTGAAAAAGAAATGCGTGAATGTCCATTAAAACAAATCTCCATATTGAATGTTTCATATCGATGATTTAAGTCGCGCTTGTACGTGACTATCTACACATCACACACACATATACGAAAAGATATGCCACGCCTAAATAATTGTAATAGGAAATGACATGACTATTCCTTATAACACATATGTACCATTAGATTGTGATTTTTCATATTTATGGTTCAGGTCACACTCGTAGACTAAAGAATACACTACTTCAACTATAATTATTACCCGAACCTGAATAGTTGTAACAAAGGCAAAATGAAAATATAAAAAAAATTGTACTTAGTCAAATAAATGGTTTTACTTAAATAAGTTAGTAAAAGTCCCACTCATGAAATAGTGAATTTGATTAGTGAAGTTTCTTAATAAAACTCAATTGGTACAACCAAGAAACTTCAACAATAATGTAATGAGGCTGAAAATCAGATTTTATAACAAATTAAATCATCATCCATGAGATCATTAACACAAAATTCAAAGACTTTTAGTAATTTTTTTTATAAAAAAAATCAAAATCAAAAGTATAAATTATAATAATTAACGTTCATCCATTTTTTTAAAATGTAAACATAAATTCATCAAAAGCTACTAAGAAAAATAACGTAAACATAAATTAACATAGATGTTAAAATTGAAATTTATAATTACGTTCGATTCGATGTGGATTGGACCATGTCGTTGCTAGGTTTAGAAAAATACAAATTGAAATTAGGAGAAATAATTAGAAATTTGAAGTTTCCACGAAGGAACAACATGTGTGGATATTCAAAGTCAACGTGACAAAGATACATAGTTTCACTTTAGGCATGTATTGACCATGTTGGTAGATTCATTGGACATATTCAAATTGCCAACTTTATATTAAACGGAGACTTTCTACTTTCATATCGTAGACAAATAAATAGATACATAAATTAAAAAAATATATTAATTTTAAAATAATTAGTTGGCGTGAGGAATTTGTGTTTTTCCATTGTCCTCCATTTACCTTTGGAGAAAAAGAGGCAACTTTTTTGGTTTATTTGGAAAAAAAATATTAAAATTAAATAATAATAAGGACTATATGAAATGACATTCACCTGATGCACCTACATTATTAAATTTCTAAATCCACCAAACTTAATGGACAATTAACAAAATTGTTTAAATACTATTTTCAAGTTTAATTACTGTAATTTTAATAAATACTTTATGTTTATTTATTTTTATTTTTTTTTTGGAGGTAGGGTTTTTGCCTACATTATATAATAAGAGTTTTAAATGCTCTCAAAATCACCCACCGTTAAGGTTTGGGTTTCGGGTAGGGGAGAATATTGATACTCAAGGCGTGAAAGATACGTTTGGAACATTCCACATACACGTGGGACCCACAACCACCTCTCAACAACACTATACTATACTTCTTCTTAATGTTATAATTGTTTTTATTATTATTAAAGCAAAAGTAAATAAATAATGAGCTGATTATAAATTAAAATAGCCAGAGGTCTAACTTGGAAAATTACTATTTTTAACCTAAAAACTTTTCGTCTTTCCAAACTAATTTATTTGTTAAAAACTACTTTTTATCGTTTCTTACTTTTTAAGATTTACGAGGAAAGCTTGAAAAAAAAATAACCGTTATTAAAATAGAGCATTTCCATATATAATATAATTGATTAAATATAGTAAAATTTTAAAATTATATAAAAAAATTAAATTTTTTTTATTATTGTCTACCAGTAGACATTGATAAAAGTTTATTAAAATTTTAATATATTTTATAAATATTTACTAAGTATTTTTTTTAAAAAAAAATGTTAGCTTTAAAAAAGTTGTAAAAATAGAAATTTTTTACCTAAATTTATGCGTCTTACTCAACCGTCTCTCAATATGCCCGTAAAACGCGGCAAATGGATAAACTCATCGCAATTTCATTTCCCTATTTTTTTTCATTATTAAAAAAATCCATTGGGCCCCGCCACTACTCTCTCACGTGGTGTGCACATGTCCACTCCCCACTTGTGGTCCATTATCCACTCCCTTGGATATGGACCCCCCTTCCCTTCCAGTGGATAGGGCCTAAGCCCCAGTGGGTCCCACTCCCCCCCGAAGTTAGGTCTACGAGGTAAGTTGGGCCCAAACCTCTGGGAATGATACACGTGGCATAATTTTTCGTACATGGTTGAGTGGGACGAGGAAAATGGCAGCAGCCAGGAGCCAGCCAGGACAGGTCTAGGACCTCGAGCCCAATTTTCCAAATTAAACTCCCTTTTTTACCCTTACTCACCCTAAAAAAACAACAACAAAAATAAAAATAAATAAATTTTCATTTATCAATTTTATTAAAATTGATTCAATTTTAGTGTCTATGTTTTCAATAAATCTTAAATTTAATTTATCAAAATTAAACAATTGAATTAAAATTCAACAAACTCCCATACCAAAAAAACAGTATTAAAAATAATATATATATATATATATATATATATATTTTTGTTAGGGATTATGAGAGGAGGTGCCTATAATTTCTTGTCCCATTGATTTTATCCTCTTGGAGGATTGCCAAATGTTGATAGGATAAATAGTCAATCACATTTGCATATTTACCTAACTGCCACTCTCATTTTTCAATGTCATTTTTCTTTTAAAAAAAAATATATTAAAAACAACAGAAATCTAAACACAAAATAATAGTTACATTACAAAATTGCATCATAGTTTTAAAAGTACCATTTTTTAAAGAACTCAAAGGAGTTTAGATAATCCTAACAAATTATCCTCGCTGTGTTTCCCTATTAAATATAAGGTTTTCTTAGTTGACCATAGAATTAACTACTTAATGCACCACTGGTTACAACTTACATTTTCCATCTTATCTTATCATAATTGTTTGTTATTGTCCAAATAATTTATTTATTTGTGCGTGGTTAGTGGAGGATGTACAATATGAGTGCACCTTAGTATTGATCTTAATTATATTAGAGTTTAAGCTCGATGACTGAGTATATGATATAGAGTGAAGAAATTGTGATACTAAAAAAATTGTGAGACACTCGGTCTATTTCGAAAGTGGACATTTGGCTGGAAGATATTCGACTTGAGATGACTTTCTTTTATGTGTTGAGGTTTGTCACATAACTAGGTTCGCTGATGTTGTAGCTCACTTATTGGCCAAATAGGAGTGTTCTGAGAGAAACATTGTCTTAGTTCTTTTACTTTTCGGTTTGGTTGCGAAATGTTGTGTTTTTGTTATCCTCTTGTGCAGTTTTGTAATACTGGTTGACTTGTATTTTGTTCGTTTTTTTATGAAAAAAAAAAGCGAGGCACAAAACGAGCATACTTAACCATCGTGGTGCTTAAACTATCAAATTAAACACTATAAACACCAATTTGATGTTGACGTACAAAATCGAAATATATTAGACTATCAAATCATACCTCTCTACCTTTTTCTTGAGTTCAACATTTGCGTAGAGAATCAAAAGATTTGTTTAATCATCACTCTCTAAATTAGTCACAATCAAGAAGTGAACAACGATAGACCGAAAAATTGAACCGAGTCAATCGAATAAAAATTAATCGATCGGAGAACAAGATGAGTCAATCGAAGTTGGTTTGAAAAAAAATCTAAATTGTAAATTTTTAAAAATATTTCAAAAAATTAAGTCGACCGGTCGATTTCTATTCCTCGATTTGGTAAAATTTACCAAATCGGTAAAAATTTAGTTGAAAAATTGACCCACCCGAGTAACAAGGTAACGTATTTTTATAGATGGCTAAGTTTGTATATTTTCTTAATTAATGTAAAATATACAAATAATTATTTTTGTGGGCAGTAGGTGAGATGCACTAGTTTTCCCCCAAAGTGCCTCGAGTTTTTTCCAGTTGTCTTTGTACATACCACGTTTAAGTTCTTACCATTTTTATCCCTCTGTTATTTTACCCAATTACCCTCGTCCTATTTGTTCCATTTACATTATTAGCCCTCAATTAATTCCTTAATTGTTATTTTTTTTTCTTTTCAAAATTTAAATATTATCCATTCCATAATTCCGTTATTAAGAACCGGAAACGTTAACCATCAAAATTTCATTTCATTAATACCGCCAAATCCCATCGCTATCCAATTAAAGATGACTAATCTTATGATAAGCTCGTACCGTGGCTGGCTACGTGGAAACTCGTAATCAACAAATTATTCTTTTAATCTCTTTCGTTAATTAATTAATCAACCAAATCAAATTAATATTTTTAAACATCTTAAATATGTATTATATTACTTTTCGTGCAGGTAAAAAGGGTTTATTATTATTAATTTTTTTAATTGACGAGTTTTGGTTGTGATTGGATGAATAAAAAAATAAAAGGAAATAAAGTAAAAAAAATAAACAAATTTATTATTATTATTTTTTGAATGGCCATTTTAGTGTTTGAGGTTATGAAAAGTCAGTTATGGTGCAGCATGCGGATGAGGCTAATATGGAAAAACAATTGTAATCATTATTATAATACAGTGTGTTTTTCCTTTAAGCAAAGATAATCATAAATAATTACATTGTTAAATGATAATAATAATGATTAATGATACACACACATAGTAGAAAATTTAATGAACTATTTTCAATATTCTTATAATAATTATCCACTTTTTCTTACTCCCAACATGAGGTCTTTGAAACTTTGCAACTTAATTGTATTGAGGACTTATTCGACTACGCTAAAATCAAATTTAACCTAAGTTCTTAGGTTGTGAATTTTTGAACCTTTTGTAAAAGTACTTTTACATAATCAGCTTGTTTGTGTAGGCATGTGAAATACACCTATGTCGTTCCTTTCCTTCAGTAGTATCGAGTAGTGATAATTTTTAAAAATAGAGTAACAATAATTACAGTAATGAATCATAAAAAAAAAGTCGATAAAAATGAGCGACTTATGGAGATTTTATAGCACGAGAACATAGACACAATGGAGTCAATCATGTAATTTTACTCTATTAGGGGGTGTTTGGTTATAATTGTTTTTTAAAAGTTGAGTTGATAATTATTATAGAAAATAGTAATTATGAGAGTAACACAGACAACGATGTAATGAACTTTCCAAATTGTTGGTATACTCAAACAGTGGGTGAGTTTTTTCGTACCCACTCAACTCAATTACATGTCGGTTACCAAACGTCTACAACATATAATGATACAAATAAAAATATTTTAAAAAATGCGAGTCAGGTTTTCATTTAAACTATTATATGAACAAAGGCCATTCAGATAACATTAGAGAAAAAGAAAAGAAGAAGAAGAACTAGAAAACAAAGAAACATATTTGACAATATATATAATGTTGGATATATAGATGTCCATTGAGGGCATGGTATTATTAAAAACATTATACATATTATCTTTTCAATAGGATATTTTGGTTCATGTACTAATTAAATGATATGGGTAATAAGAAAATCAACAACTACCTTTAATTATTTTTATCGGTTAAAATACCACTTTTGTTTTAGATTATTGTTGACTTGTTATATTTTAGTCCAACTACATATTTCATAAACCTTAAAATTAGTTACATTGTTAAAAAGACCCTAGCTAAAACTTTGGAATATATCTATTATATGTATTGTTTTGAATATTATAATATCAAACGATCAATTTAAAGATTTGTTAGAAGCATGTTAATTAAATACGAACGTTTGAAAGTATCATGACTAAAATAGAATGAGTTAAATCATATGACTAAAATGTTATCTTAATAACTTAAATATCATTTTATTTGTTGTACTTTAAAGTTTGTTTAATTTTAGTACGTGGACATTTAATAAATTTTAAATTATACTATGATTAATACAATTCCGTGGGGGAGAGTAGAAGGGAAAAACAGGCTTTAAAGGGTGGCCTAACAGGAGGTTATGAAGAATTGACCTAAATATCGGATATTTATTATAATAATGTTAATATTATTATATGGTGTTTGAAATTACAAAATCACTAAAAAGGGTGTGGAAAATACACTATTGGAAGATAATGTTTTTTATTTTATCACCTACACGGCTCCTCCTTCTGGCCCCTACC